>JAOQMP010111608.1:0-14086 GCA_027563575.1 Erythroxylum pedicellare
TATATAATGCTCACACAAATAAAACCAAACTCTTTTGTTTTATTAATAATAAATATTTTCATTACAAAACTATAACTAAAGAAGATAAAGTTACATGTAAATACACTTGCTTTCCAGGGCACTATATTTACATAACTCCAACAGGTCATGTGATATCTGCTAAGGGTATTGAAGTCGATAAGTCCAAAGTTGATATCATTTCTTCTTTACCTTACCCCTCTACTGTCAGGGAAGTGCGTTCTTTTCTAGGGCGTGTAGGTTTTTATTGAAGATTCATTAAGGACTTTTCGAAGATAGCCGTATGACTATGCAAGCTTCTTCAACAAGATGTCTCCTTTGAGTTCGACAAGAGGTGCAAAGAAGCATTCAACAAACTTAAGGAGCTTCTGACATCCCCACCGGTGATTCAACCGACAGATTGCAACCTCCTATTCGAGATCATGAGTGAAGTGAGCGATTATGCGACGGGGGAGGTTCTAGGGCAAAGAGTGAGAAAAGCTTTGCATGCCATTTACTAGCTTCAAAGACTTTAAATCCAACTCAATTGCACTATTCCATTACTGAAAAAGAATTATTATCTGTTGTTTTTGCTTTGGAAAAATTTCGATCGTATTTGCTTGGTGCTAAAGTGGTTGTATATTTTGACCATCAAATTTTATGATACTTGCTCACAAAGAAAGAACCAAAATCGTGGTTGATCAGATGGATTATCCTCCTGGAGGAATTTGAGTTAGAGATCAGAGATAAAAAAGGGGAAAAAATGTGGTGGCAGATCATCTCAGTCGTTAGATAAAGGAAGAAGATGATATCCCTCTACGAGAAAGATTTCTGGATGAGCAATTGTTTTCTTCCGATGCAACACCACGATGGTATATAGACATCGTCAATTTTTTAGTAACTAACGAATTACATGTTGGTTTGTCTAAGGCTCAGAGGGATAAGCTATGAAGTGAAGTGAAGTACTATGTTTGGGATGACCCCTATCTTTGGAGGCACTATGCAGATCAAGTTATCAGGAGGTGTGTACCAAAAAAATGAATCATCATCAATTTTAGCCTTCTGCCATTCGTACGCTTACGGAGGGCATTTTGGAGTAAAACAGACAGCTCAAAAAGTTCTGGAGAGCGGCTTCTACTAGCCAATATTGTTCAAAGATGCATATATATTTTGTAAATCCTGTGATAAATGCCAACGGTCAGGTAACCTACCCTGTAAGGATCAATTGCCACTAACCCCTTTTCTTTTTTGTGAAATTTTTGACATTTGGGGCATTGATTTTATGGGAGCTTTCCCTCTGTCTTTTGGCTTTACTTAATATTGCTTGCAGTTGATTATGTTTCGAAATGGGTGGAAGCAAAAACCACTAGGACTAACGATGCTAAGGTTATTGCAGATTTTGTTAAGGTTAACATTCTTTCTAGGTTTGGGATACCGAAAGCTGTCACTAGCGACAGAGGAACCCACTTCTGCAATACGGTGATTGAAGCAATGTTTAGAAAATGTCACATCATCCACAAAGTTTCTACTACTTATCATCCTCAAACCAATAGGTAAGCTGAAGTGTCGAATCAAGAAATCAAATTAATCTTGGAGAAAACCGTGCAACCAAATAGGAAGGATTGGAGTGTAAGACTGGAAGATGCATTATGGGCCTACCGGACGGCTTATAAAACAACAATTGGAATGTCACCGTATAGGCTAGTGTTTGGAAAGCCATGTCAACTTCTAGTGGAATTACAACATAAGGCATATTGGGCTATCAAAAGATGCAACATGCACTTGGATGATGCAGGAGTGCATAAGAAGTTGCAGCTTCAGGAGTTGAAAGAGATAAGGAATGAGTCATATTAAAATGCAGTGATGTATAAGGAGAGGACGAAAGCTTTTCATGGTAAGATGATTTCGAGGAAAAGTTTCTCAGTGGGCCAGAAAGTGTTACTATATCATTCCAAACTCAAGCTCTTTCCTGGTAAGTCACGTTCCCGTTGGGTTGATCCATTTGTTATCACTCATGTCTTCCCTTTTGGTGAAGTGCAGATAAAGAGCCTTAAAACTGATAAAACGTTCGGAGTGAATGGTGATTGCTTGAAGCCATATTATGAGGGCTTCCAAACGGAGGATTTAGAGGTGTTGATGCTGGAGGACGTGATTGGGGTCACTTAAAGCACACAAATAGAGGTCGAGCCAACGACCTTAAACAAAGACGCTGCTTGGGAGGCAACCCAAGGGAAGTTAAATTTTGTCTTTTACATTTTGCATATGTTATTTTTGTTAGCTACTCCATTTCTGGCATTTGATTTTACATCGAGGACAATGCAAGTTTTAAGTGTTGAGGTGGGGTACATTAGTTTTGATGCATGTTTTTGAGCTTAATCATAGCTTTTGTGACTCCTCAGGTGGTTTTCAAAATCAAACGAGCAAAATAAAAAAATTCTTATTTTCTATTGCTTTTAAGATTATTTAATCATAATTAGAGTGTGAATTGATTCGTAAAATCCATAGCAAAATTTGACATGCACTTTTGCTCTTGTGGTTTTTTAATGTGCATTATCTTTAGAAGAGTAGTGACTAATGGTAGACAAAGTTGGTGAGATTTTGAGCCGATTTTGACGGACACATCTATGGCAGTCTTATTGCCTTTTGATGATGTGTGACCCTCATGACATGTACATCTTGATTTTACATTGAATTTCTATTTAAGACCACATAGATATGATTAGAAATTCTTTGTTTGTCATAAGTTACATTAGCCAAATTACCTACTCTATTGACATGATTTTTCCCTTGATAAACCCTTTTGAGCTTTATCCTTTCCTTTTGTATAAACCACATTTTATGCTTTTAAACTTAACCAAATGTCCTACCTAAGTCATAAAGCTAGTGGAACATTGGTGAGTTTGTCGATGTACAAAATTCTAAGTGTGGGGGTGTACATATGCGAGGGTTGGTTATAATATTGGGATGTTCGTTTATGTCTTATCATTGAAATTCCCATGTTGATGTAGTTTATTTTAATTTTTATAAGGAAAAAAAGAAAAAGAAAGCAAGAAAGAGAAAAGAAAGAAAAAGAGAAAAAATGTTTACAATAAATGTATCAAGGAGGAATTGCATATGTGTTGAAAAGTTGTTTATGGATTATTCATCTTCCTAGACTTGTAATGGATGGGTTATTTGAGCATGTTGAATATAAGGTAGAGGTTGACTTGGAAGGTTCACTCTTATGATTTATTGGCATAAATTGTATGAGTGATTCCTTCAGATTGGTATATGCTTCATGTGGTTTGTGTGTGAAAGCTAAATGAGGTTGTGAAATATAAATGTTGCATTTTTCATAGCTGACGGTACCCAGTTTTTTATGAGTGTTGCTTTGTTTCACTAGCTTTGATGACTTTCATACTACTTAACTCAAATATATCTCACCTTACCTTTTCCCACATTACAACCTTGAAAAGTCCTTTGATTCACGATTTTGCATGTGAACATTAGTGGTGGAGAAATGAAATGATATGCAAAGTTGTGGATTGTTATGATCATAAATGGTGTTGAGTGTACCCATGAATATATTTTAGTCAAACATATTTTTTGAGTCTACCATTAGATTACTCAGTTTTTGAAGATATTGAATGTTGATAGATCATGAGTAGAAGCTTTGAATGTTGAGTTTTTGCTTAGGTTTTGAAAGTCATTCACCATTACTTATGGCTATCTATTCTTAAGAAATGTGAAAAATGAGTTAAAGTTTTGATTTGTGATTTTGATTTTGACGATTTGCCCAAAGACAGTCAAAGACCAAGTGTGGGGGTATTTGATAGGATTGAATTATCTTATATTTTTTTATGTATTTTCATGTGATTTCAATCCTATTCTCAAGATAAATTACTCAATTTGTGTTGACTATTAGGTTGGATATGATGATATAGTTAAGACTAAAAAAAGAAGATTTTCAAAGGAAATTGGAGCACAAATAAAGAAAATATTGGTGGCTGCGTTTCACGCAGCAACGCATGCGTTGCGCAGCGTATGTTGCATTCAATCAATGCAGTATATGCTGCATTTCAATAAAAACGGAGATGCAGGAGCAACGGATGAAGCAACGCAGGAGGAGGGTTTTAAAAGAGGAAGCTCAACTTTAATTGTCACATCAGAGGCTACAGTGTCGGTGTAACAAGGAGAAGGAACGAGCCACTAACGTAGGAGCTGCTAGAGACTTTGGAGGGATGAGCCACTCTTGAAGCATAAAAATAGACATGGAGGGCTAGTTTTCCGATGCCGGTTCAACGGGAATATCGACACCATGTCACGGTTAAGCTATTTCTATCATTTTGAAATTGTAATTTCTTTTCGGATTGTTATGTCGTTGGTATTGATTTGGATGGTTTTGGAATTAATGATCTTAATATATTATTTTGATTGTTTTATTTCAAACCTATTGCTAAACATATTGATTGTAATCTGTAACCGTTACTGTTGATGTCTATAAGTAGCATCTAAGGATCGTTAATCATTAAGAACAACATAACTTAGATTGGATAATCCGAACGTGTGAGATTACTGCCTATATTGATCGTTTTCCAATTTATAATGCGACTGCCAAATTGAATCTAGAGATTGTATCCTAGGTTATTCGGTAGTTAGGTTTAATTAATGATCGTATCTTGATTAAATGCAACCTAAGAGAAAACTGAGATTTGTAAAGCGTTCTATTAGTCTCAGATTAACAGTTCGAAAGGAATTGTAAAAACTTTAGCTTGAAGAAATATGCTTGATTGTGTTTAGGTCGAGATTGACCATAGAACCGGACCTTACTTATACTAAACACTTTTCTCATTTTCGATTATTTGTTTTAATTTGTTTCGATAGTTTACTTTTACTTTAATTTTTAAATTGTTTGAAACCCGACCCCCCTCCCCCTCCTAAATTTACTTTCCTTGCATCAATTAATTTCATTACGAAAATTGACGGAACATTTCCTGTGGAATCGATCCCGACTTACCACAGTTACAAATTTTAGTGTGCAGAGTCAGGTAAATTTTGCAATGCACTCAACACGCGCTGTCAATCAGCCATCCATAGAACGTTCGATATAGAGGGCCTTGCGAAAGAAGCATTGTTGTAGAATTGACACCAGTTTCAGTGGCCATTTTCGATACTCCACGTTAGGATCAATATCAGCCACAGTGATCACCAAGCTGGGGTTATGAATTTTGATCAAACCTTTCATGCTAGAGTACACTGATTGAAACACAAGAATATCCGAGTTTGACAATCCTGAAAGAGCCCCAACTCCCAAATCAAAAATCTTAAACCTTCGCTCTCTGCACACCAACTTAGGCCAACCAAGCGCTGCTGCAGCATCTTCACAAAGGCAGAAGTTGCCCCCAGAGACAACGATGTAAGCCTTTTGCCAAAACTGGACCTGAATTTCTCAAGAAGTGGAGCAAGTGCTTTAACTTCATCAACAGAGTGAGCATAAAAGAGAGCGTCAATCTTTTGAGGGTACATTGCAGCCCATTGTGTCACATAACCTGTAGAGAGTGCCTTCCACCACTGGTCATCTCGCACTTGGACATTGTCCTTGAAAATTACAATAGTTTATGAAACATAAGCAAGCCTATGTTCGTTCTCACCCCATGTTTCCTTGTCATCGGGGTCTACTGGAAGGACAAATGGGCCTGCATTTCTGTACTTCTGGAGCTGATAGCTGCACCAGTTTGGGACAAATTCCAACTTCATCGATAAGAAGCTCGCTCAGAAAATGCAGAGGTAGCTCAAATTGATATTTCTCTCATTAATGAATCGAATCTATCCCTCGATCAGAAGCGTGCATTTATTATTTAACTGAAGTATTTATCTAAGTGAACTCTCCAATTATTGTCTACTTGAAATGTTTGTCCACTATAACGATATATTTGGGCTGAAGATCTCTAGAATCTCAGGTGGCAACGAAAATTGATATGCAAGAATGCCATCAATTAGCGATGCACTTTTTCTCATTGGAATTCAAACTCAATAATGAGCAAGAGTGCTGCGGGGAATCAAAAAAGGAAGTAACAGTATCTAAATATTTTGTTTGTTTTCTCCAACAAAATAAATTTCGTAATTAAGAGGAAACAAATAATAAGAACAGACAAATTAGTGGATGGGGATGTATAAGCTCTTTAGATCACCTGTATCCAAATACCATGTGCCCTCTGTTTCCCTTCCATCCAAGTCATTCATTGTCAATAGAAGGCACAGGATATTTGGGTACAGAAGAATACATCCCATGTATAAGTGTAGTGGAAACATGGTATGGAGTAGCCGTCTCCTGATGCCATATCTCATAGTTGGCCACTTTTAATCGGTGAGATCTTAAAGCACTTTAGTAAATATAGTCTAAAACTTTTGGCTGAGATGGAGGACAGGGTTGTTCCTAACGTTTGATAGACCTTGGGCAAAGTAAAAAAAAAAGGTCTCAATAAATTGGCATTATATAAACAAGTAAACTTTAAAAGTATATTTTTATTTATTAAAATTTAATATTCATACATAGGTGAGTCAATTTATAAGTCAACATACTCAACAAAATATTAAATGAACACAATATCAACTAATAACATCTTACAACTGTTAGGAACAAGAAAATCACTAAAAATAGTAACAGTAACAAATCCAAGTGAATGACATATTACAAATTAATTATAATATAATCAAATATTTAGTAAGCTAAAAATACATAAAAAATTTAGACATTTTATCTTTAAATTATTACTCAGAAGTCAGAACCATAAAAATTCTTCGCTGCAAATTTTGAGTTAGAGTATCTTATATTCATATATTGAAGGACACGGAAAAAATTAGATTATAAAATGCTTCAAATGAATTTATAAATATAAGAAGCTAAAAAGTTAACATTAGTTTGGAATCTAAAAAGATTACGTAGATTTATCAAAATGAACTCCACTTAAAATTGTTTTATTCCTTTTTTTACAAATATTAATTAGCAAATTAATGCTCTTCATTAATTAAAAGAGAGTTAGTGTTATTTTAGAAACTGGAAAGATTAATTTAGAAGATGAAAAGATTATATGGTTGTCATCGTGATCTCCACCAAAATTGTTTAATTGTTTGGCTGTATCCATTAATTAGTATTTGATACTATTCATTTAACGTTGAAAGGTTAGAATAGATGGGCCCCTAATAGGATCGGGCCCTAGGCCAGCCTGATGGAGGATATTGTTATGTAGTAATAGTACTTCAAATGCTTGCCAAGTCCATTTTTAACATGAAATTATATTTATGATGAAATTAGTTCTTCGGTAAATTCATTTATTAGTCAATTTTCTACTAAACTAAATCATTCCATCAATTCATTTAATACTGAATATGTTAACGATCCAATATAAATTCACTAGCTGTCAATGTCAATCTCTAATGAGATTTACGTAATTTTTGTAATATTTGTTAGGTATTAAAAAAAAGTACTAGTTTTCTTGATACTATTCTAAGGATATATAAAAAAGTACTAGTTTTCTTGATACTATTCTAACGATATATGTCATTCGAGGAGATATTATGACCTTTGCTGGATCCTATGGCAATAGATAGGAGGAAAAATGAAAGAATTTGATGTTGAAAACGCAACGTACCTGAGATGCAGATCTTCTCCAATCATAAAGGTCATAGGTGCCTCAGTGAAAAGGGTCTTAAGAAGCTCTGCAGCCAAAAACCATGAACTAGAAAGAAAATCCACCTGCACAAATCCTATCAACCACAATATCATAGGCAGGATCAGGCAAGTATAGCCCTGCCTCCTTTGATCGAAACTTTCGGTAACTTGGGAAAGTGAAGTCCTTTTGGCTGAAAGGCAAAATCCTTCCTATGCTGCCCAAAACTGAGTTCTTGTATTTCTCAGTTCCAGCTACGTGGGATAATATCTGTAGCATTTTTCTACCAGGAATCATGTCATCGTCAACGATATATACAAGGTCTGCTTGGGTCTGTAAGGCCATTTGAAACCTTCCATAGTACTTGAAATCGTACCTAGAACTAATGAAACTGATTCTTGAATCGTTGTAGCTATCTACAATTCTCTTTAATGAGAGCTCATTTGGACTTCCAAATGCAAATACCCAAACCTGGTGGAAAGGAACAGTCTGTTGAAGCAGAGAATCAGTCTGCGCACACAGTCTTTCTCTTGAAATGGTTTAATGTTACTGTAATCTTAGGCTTCCGAGTATGTAAATCCCACTTGGACTTCATTGCCATTAGCTCTGCTAGAGTTTCTGTTTCAATGGACTTCCTCTGAAAATCAACTATCTCATGGTACAGCTGCTGGAAATCTATCTTTTCGTGCTCGCAAACTTCTGAAGGAGTGATTGGTCGGATTTCTGCTTTGACAAGTGAAGCAGCTTCCTGGTATCGACCAAGAACGTGGGGATGGATCACGAATTGTTTCCAACGATTTGCGATTCTTGTAGCTCTTGTGAAGTCAGGTTTGGTTGTTGAATCTATTGCAGGGCTCATGTAGTAGAGTAGGCAAGTTGCACAGATTGCAAAGGCAAATTGCTGGCAAGTAAGAACAATAACTAGCCTAGCTGATGGACTCTTTGGAGCCTTCAGCTTGGCGTTTACTCCAACTAATTCATTAAGCATGTTGGATAATTGCAACGATGCTGCTGTTAAAAGCAGATTCAAAAAAAGCTGTTGAGAATAAAAGAAAGAATAGGGTTTTGGACTTAACTCTAAACTTTATTGATCTTTCAAGACTTTAAATAATGAAAGCTTACAAACATTCCTGCTTGAAATCAACTACTATAATTGAAAAATAAAGCTAGCTGCAACAGATAAGAACAGCTGCAAATAATCTGCAAAAAAATAGGAATTAAAGTCCTATACTGGAACTAAATAAAAATCCTACAAGAACTGAAACTCTAGACTACTGGAACTGAATGCCAATGCTCAACAAAGCATCCCTTCCAAGTAATCCTCATTTTTGATGGATTGATTCCTGACTAATCCCATTTCATCAAAATTCAGTAACAAAGAATGTCAAACCTGCAAGCAAAGCACGAAATAAAAGCCACTAAGTACTAGTTAGGCAGAAAGCATCAAACTTTAGAAAACATACAAGCCTGACAATAGCAAAACTCGTACCCCTAACGATGATTGAAGGATTCTATTGGAAAAGAAGATAAATGTTTGGCCTTTAGAGTGATGCCAATGAATCACTTCTCATTTTCTGTTTAATGCTGTTCTAACTTATCTTATCCACATATTTATATAGGTCTTACATAAATGTATAGATAAGATGACTTAGAATAGAGTTGGAACAGCAAAAGTAAAAAAAGAGATCTTATTTCCTTTTAAATGGGGAGGTGTATGCTGTTCTAACGTTGTTCCAAGTTATCTTATCCACATATTTATGTAGATCCCACATAAATGTTGGATAAGATAACTTGAAATAGAGCAAAAGTGGAACAGGTGATCTAATCCCCTTTTAAACGGAGAGCTGTATGTTGTTCTACTTTTGCTGTTCTAACGTTGTTATAACTTATCATATCCATATATTTATATTGGTCCCACATAAACGTGTAGATAAGATGACTTGGAACAGAGTTAAAACAGTAAAAATGGAACAGGTGAGTTGATCCCCTTTTAAACAATAGAATATCCCAAATGAATGTCTTACTCTTGGAAAAACTTTGACGCTGACTTTCAATCCAAAATGAGAGGTAATAAGGAGACAAATTAGAAGGTAATGAAGGAAGGTGGTGAGTGTTTTTGAAGTGCAAGGGATCCTGTGTCATTGCGCATATGAAAAATAAAAAGGGTAAGTGAAAATGTGCAAGAGAAGCAGTCCATCAGAAAATGCATCAAAGGTCACATGGGCTGAACGTTTCATAATAGTCAAGATTTATTGTATTAGAAAATGCGTTACCTGCACTGCATCTCATACATACAAAACTCTTGGAAGTCTTAAGCATCCTAAAGCCCGTTTTGATGCCTTAGAAAAGGGGCTTCCCCTGCGTTTTTGGTACCACATATACTCACCTTACTTTTTTGTTGTTTACTATCTTTTCTGCTTCCTTCCATCACGCAAACTATAGACCGAACCTGCAAATTTTTTTAATCCTCAAACTTCAAGTTTATTAAGATCCCAGATTCCAAGAGGTGCTGTTAATGGAAAATTTCACTTATAGAACTTAAGTTTCAAACCCCATTCCTAAGATTAAGATCCCATGTTGGCAGAAGTTCGATGCAAGAAAAGTATAGCGGACAAAGCACATTGGATTCAGAAACTCACTAGACGATGACAAATAAGCAATATATCTACCTTTTCTACTAAGAAAATCAATCCAATGTGTATAGGACACACAATTTTTTTCTTGCTGAAGCCAAGGCTACAACATCAAATTGACACTCAATTGTGAGTTGCAGCGAAAGAAAAGCGTTGCTTAGGACTCAAAAGGTTATGGTATGCGAAGCAGATTATAAGAAGAAACAATAAGCGTTCGGTATATTGGCAAGATTGACTTTGCATAGAGGCACGTAGATGCACACAGCAGCGATTAAAGAATATTGTTAATGGTCATTTGCCAAACTCTAGGAAGTCGGATGCAGGAAATCGTAGACTAGGAATTTGCTCGCGGGAGAGAGAATTCAACCGGTCACTTACTAAATGTAACGGAAACGAAAACAAGGAATCAATAAAATTTATCATATTTTTATTATTAATCAATTAACTTTTATGTGTACATAATATTCGGTAAATTATGATTTATTTGATAACTTAATGATTAAATTTTAATTTTTATCGACTATTATTTTTAAAATTAAAATAAATTACAGAATCTTATCATGTCTCGAGTTGTGAATTAGTAAATTAAAATTTTTCTTAAAAAGTCAGTTTCCTTAGACAACCTCCCTGAAGGGAGGCAGTAGAACTATATTGATTTCGCTTCAGTCACTTTCTCTAAGGCTGTTCACAGCGACTAAGAAATGAGTCCGAGAATACATCTAACTAAACACACTTCTGTCTTGTGGAATTAATTAAAGATATTTACATATGTCAAATTTGAATGAATGTTTAGATGACACAATTTTTGATACGAGGGTATAATTACAATCCATGAGTTTAATTGGGACAACTTATTGTAATTTATAAGAAAAGAAGTTTATTTTGGTAGTACTTAATGTTTTAAATTAAAATATCTTTAACATTTTAAAAGTATTGCTTAAATATTATCTTTTTATTAGTTGAGAAGTAATCAATATATGCCGATTTCTTAATACATAATAAGTTTTACTTTTTTATAGTTAAATTACCTCGGTATCTTCCGTTAAGTTTTTAAAAATATTTAAATAGATATTCCAACTTTAATTTAAAAAGTATAAATTTATCCTTTAAAACTAATATTTTAGTTTTATTAATTTTAATTTTATTTTATAAGCTAATATAATTTATTGTATAAATCGATTAGCTTTATGTTCTATAAAAGTAAAATTTTATATATCAAGTATTTAATTAAAAAGTAAAAATCATATATTATTATGACTAAAAATTTATTGCTTTTGATAATTTTTCAAATCTTATGTATTTTGTTTTACATATAGTTTAAATATAAGTAAAATTAATAAAAATTACATATGTAATTTAACTAATAATTACATATGAGAGTGAAAGGAGGAAGACATTTCTTGGAATGTATAGATTAGCCTTACATTATACGTATATATGAAATATAATAAGTTTAAGCCAAAAAAATAAAAATTTACTATTAACTTGTACACTTCTAATATTATTATTTAAAAATACTAACCATGTTAAAATTGCAATTGATTGATAATTTACTGAATTTTTAGTTAGTAATTAAATATAAGATTATCAATAAATACGCATTTTTATATTCCATAGCTAATTCATTATTCATTATGTTGCATTGTATATTTCAAATCGTAAAAAATAGATAATATTTAGATATACTTTTATAAATTAAAATGAATTATTACATATGTATATATCATATGAAGAATACAAATAAACATTTCTATCAAATAATTGAATTTACTTTATAGTGTTTTAAAGAATTTTAAAAGAGAAAAATAAATAAGTTTTATTTTTTTCACTTTTCGTAACCTCAGCACACAACATTCTCTGTTTTGCCTGACCTTAATTGTCCGCAGCCTTTCCTTTGCATTTTGTAAAGAAGTTGTTTCTTTGAATTGAACTTGTGAATAAATACATTTAAGAATATTAATAAATATTTATATATTAAATTCAATAGTTAATTTCATTATATTGAATTGGATAGTTAATATTTTGAACTATTTATAAAAATTGAAATTTATTACACATTTACACATCATAAAGAATTCCAATAAAAATTTTTGTAAAAAATAAAATTTTATTTATAAGTTTTAAAGGAATTTTAAAAGAAATAAAATACTTAATTTTTATTAATAATTTTGAATATTTTATATTTTAATTTTTACTATTGTGTAGCCTTTTTGCCACGCCTTTTATAACATGTTGAAAATTTATCAAAATGACATTATTAAATAAATTGTAGGTTCTATGTTTAAACCCTTTGAAACTCTCTTTTACCAAATTACCATATTTTAATTTACTAACTTTTTAAAAAACCCTCTTGTTCTAAGGGTTCATGGCATGTAAAGTATTTTAAGCAAAAAAGCTGAGGGCTTAGATAATGATTCTAATTTTTTAATAATAATTTAATTGTTTTCTTTATAACTCTACGTATTATTTTATAGTTCTAATTTCTTACAATACGTGATTATTACTATATTTTAATAATAATAGTAACTGAGTGTGCTATTATTTTTGTAAGAAGCAAAATAATTTTATAAGCTTAAAAGCCAATCAATGTCTTACATCATCCCTATGCTTGGGTAACCATTTAGCTATGGAGACTAAGCTGATAGGTCACCCAACACTAGCAGTACAAATAAGCAATAAGAGATTTAAACTTGTTCAATAACATGTGAGGCTAATGTTCCTATCTTACCGGTGTTTTTTATATCAATTGTTAAGACAAGTTCTTAGAATTCCTTGCTCAATATGTTATTAAATGCATTTGGATTCTATATGTAACGTCTAAAAGAAAGCCTCTCGTTGCACTTCCTATTTCTTGAATATTCTACAATTTCTTTCTTTCAAAATCCATATATCAAGTATGCCAAAGTGATTTTGTAAACCAAGTGAGCTTCATCATTTTACTTCCAAATTCTACAATCCCAATCTACAATGTCTTTTCATTCATCAAGCGACAAATTTAAAAAACACGATTCCAAATGTATAAGGTAAAGAGACATTTGAAAAATAAATGTTCTAATGTTTCCTGATCTCCCTTATATAGTGCATACATATTAAAGATATGAACCTAGAAACTTTATCCAAGGTGATAAGATTACCTTTAATAGTTAACCAAACGATAAGATAGGCTCGGAGAAGTGCCTATTGGAGCCATACTAGATTGAACCATTTCACCTTGTTTCCTTGGTTCCTTAATAATTCTCTACATGATGAATTTGTGTATTGGCCCGAGAAAGTTTTGATTCATTGGATTACATCCTCTTTATTTTGCTCAGATATGAAGTTAAATATATAACTAATAAGTGAGGCTTTTGGCATCTCGCTAAAGTATGAATCCCTACAAACCACCACCATCTCAATTGAAGCATTAACTAGGATTGTTGGCCTTAAGGATTTTCATTCCTAATCCTTATAAAAAGTTAATGAGGGCTCCAATTATTAGACCAAAAGGATATGCATGATTCGTTCTTGACTATATATGAGAATTCCTTATTAACACTCTCCTTTAACTTAAATATGTGCTTCATAGTCCATAAAGAGTTATGCTTAGGATGAATTCCCTAGAAATTCCCATCTTGTATATAGTAAGCATGCACTTGCTTCACCCATAATGCCTCTTTATTCATGAGTAACCTCTAAATCCTTTTAATTATGGACACCTTATTAGTAATTCTCAATGATAGCACCCTCAATCTGTAAACGATCTAGAAGGGGGGGTTGAATAGATCTTTAAACCTTTTTATAAAATCAGAAGTTAATACACACAAAACA
>JAOQMP010111637.1:0-14081 GCA_027563575.1 Erythroxylum pedicellare
AAGAGAAGAGAGAGAAGATGAAAAATAAGAAAGAAGGGAGAGAGAGTGTCAGTGATTGAGAGAAAAAGGAGAGTTGATATAGGTTTTAATTTTTCTAAGCCTTCAAGAAGGATTTTGAGAGTTATCAATGAGGGAAAGAGAAAGAGGAAGATTGGAGCTTCCATTAGAGTCAAGAGATTCATTAATTGGTAAAGATTCAAGGTAAGCTTGTGTTAAATCTTTTGGAGTCTTAGGAAGGTTTTGGTTTTAAGAGTGTAGAAAATGTATGGGTTTAAGTATTTTAGGATCAATTCATGCATGTGATTCTTTGAGTTTCCGATTGAAGTTCTTTTGAATAAGGTTTTCGTTAATATTGAAGGGAGGTAAGAGGAGCAAGAGGAGAGACATTCTTGAACAAGCTTTCAAGCAAAGAGATTCAAGGTGGGTTTCAGTTTTATAATTAAGTAATAAGCCATCAATGTTTCTCTCAAGAAAATGGAAATAAATGGTTTCAACTACTTCAAAAATGTGCATTTATTACTTTTTGAATGTTTTGAGAATGTGCTGCATGTTTTGCATATAAAATTTTGTTTAACATATGAAAATGAATTTTGAAAAGATATCAAGCTTAAGAAACCAAGTTTCCGAAATATGCCTTTTGGGCAATATGCTTTACATGTTATGTGGGTTTGTGGTGGTCCCCTAAGTTAAGTGAAGTGCACTTTGATAAAAAGGCTTCTCCTGCCTGCCCGCTAGTGGCCTGGAGCTCCTTTAAGGACTCCTATAAGTTCACGGCTACGTAAGACCATTATGTGGGAATGTGTAGTACATTCTGTTTTGGATCCACCCGAACCATTTTGATATGCTTATGTGCTCATGATAAATTGACAAAAGTGATGCTTACATACTTTGCAATAACGTAAATTTTTGCATTGGAAATGGACTTCATAAATGGTTTTGCGTTACCAATTATAAAATTGTTACCCATGAGCTTAAGCTCACCCCCCATTTTCCTCCCCTACATCCAGGTGATGAGCAAGATATCGAGTAGACAAGGGTCAAGGCATCACTCTAAATTTTGTATATTTTGTATTTGAAGTCAACCTTGTAAAACAAGGTTTTAGTTGCATTTGAGCAAACCTTAGTTCAAATACCTTTTGTATTTTTGGGATTGTAAGATATTAATGTATTTTCGACTTAAATGCCCACTAAAGCATTGTAAAAACTCATATTTTGATGTGAATGAAATACATATACATTATGGTTGTTTATGGAAATTCAAGTCTTTATATGAAAATTTCAAGTTTTGATTGAGGTAGGATTTATGTTTTGGCAATGTGGGAAAAGTTGCTCTAACTAGGCCGATTTAGGCAAATGTGCCTTTTGGAAAGTTGTAGGTCTTTCTTTAAGCTTTCCAACAGTATACAGTATGGAATTTTTAGACTTCTGGGTCGTGAGTTATGGTCCTTAGAAGTGTAGATGTTAGGAGTATACAACGGTATCATCTGTGATCACGTCATTCGTCTTAAGAGATGCATTGTCTGTAAAGATGGATTATCTGTAAGGACGTATTGTCTGTGATGACATCATATCATCTGTGATGATGTCATTCGTCTTAAGAAATGCATCATCTATAAAGACGTATCGTTTGTGATGACGTCATATCGTCTATGATGACGTCATTTGTCTTAAGAGTTGTATTATCTGTAAAGACGCTTCGTCTTAAGTTGATCACCTGTATCATCTTAAGTTGACTTTTGCTTCGTCTTAAGTTTACCATCTGTATCATCTTAGGTTGACTTTTGCTTTGTCTTAAGTTGACCATCCACTTCGTCTATCCTTTCACTTCGTCTGTCTTTCTGCTTCGTCTACCTTTGCCATTCGTCTATCATTTTGTTCCATTTGCTTTCTTCTTATGTGACCTAAACTTCTCCTTCTGTACACTATTCGTCTGATGCTATCATCTACTCCATTTTTGACCCTTCAAACAATAGAATCCGCCTTTAAGGTCTCATGGAAATTGTAGACCTCGAAGTCTCCTTTCAAACCATCCTAAGATGGTATTAATCTGATATCACAACTGACAGTTATGCTCATTACCTCAAGATAGGTGCAATATGATTAAGTTCAAAACCTTGTTTGACTCTTTCGGCCATAACTTTGTTATGGGATCTCCTAATGAGACGACTCTTGTCTTTAAATAAATCAGAGACATAGAGCCACCAATGTTCTGAGAAAGTCTAATTTGAAACTCCAGATTGGGGTTTTCCCAAAATAGTCTGTCATGAAATAGGAGAAGGGTATTGATTTGATGTTTGTCCTAGTGTGGGTATTGTTTTGATGTTTGTCCTAGTGTGGGCTTGCCACCCTTGTGGAGTATGCATTCAGATGTCACCTAGGATGTCAGGCACGTGAACCACAAGGGTGGGGTGCCAACACTGTGGGCTCGAGCACACATTCAGATGTCATTTAGGATGACAGGCACGTCAACCACGAGGACGGGGTGCCAACAATAGCAGACTGCAGGCTCTTCCAAAATCTTGAAGTGAATCTGGGATCCCTATTCGATACAATGGACACCGAAATCCCATACAGTCTCACCACTTCATTCACATATATCTAAGCTAACTGATCTACTGAGCTATTTTCTCTCACTAGTAAGAAGTGGGCCGACTTAGTCAACTGGTCCACTATAACCCATATCACATCATTGTGCCTTAGAGTCTTTGGCAATCCCATAATGAAGTCTATAGTGATCCATTCCCATTTCCACTCTAGAATGGGCTCAGCCTTAACTTGTTGGCATTTAATACACTTAGACATATACTCCGCCACTTGGTTCTTCATTCTGGGCCATTAGAAATGCTGCTTAAGCGTGTTATACATCTTGGTAGTATCAGGATACATAGCATAGGTGGCTATATGAGCTTCCTCAAGAATTTCCTTCCTCAGATCCTCAACATTGGGCACACATAGTCTCTGCTTCAACTATAAAGTCTCATCTCTCAACTCAAACTCGAAATTTGGATTCATCTCCACTTTCTTTATAAGCTTCACCATATAGGGATCTTTCCTCTATATTCTTCTGATTCTATCATGTAATATAGGCCCAAGTTTCAATGTAGCAATCAAGGCCTCATCGTGTTCTAGATTCAACTCCACATTCAAAGCTCTCAACTAAATTAAGCTTGGTAACCTCGATAACTGAATCTAAGCTACACTAGTATTAAACTTTCTGCTAAAAGGATCAACCACTACATTTGCTTTCCCCAGGTAGTACTTAATCGTGCAATCATAATCCTTCAGTAACTCAATCCATCTCCTCTATCTCAAGTTCAACTCTTTCTGACTCAGCAGATACCTCAAACTCTTACGATCTATATAAATTTGAAAGGTCTCTCTATACAAGAAGTGTCTCCAAATCTTTAGAGCAAAGACAACTGCAGCTAGCTCTAAATCATGCACTGAATAATTAATCTCATGAGACCTTAGTTGTCTTGATATATAAGCGATCACCTTGCTATACTGCATCAATACATATCCTAATCTTTTATAAGCATCACTATATACCATATATCTTTCGGTCCTCGATGGAATAGTCAACACTAGTGCTGTAGTCAACTGACATTTAAGCTCCTCAAAGCTCTTCTAACATTCCTCATTCTATTTGAATACTACATTTTTCCTCAAAAGTTTTGTCAGAGGGGCTGAAATTAGAGAAAACCCCTCGACAAACCTCTGGTAATATCCGACCAATCCTAAGAAGCTTTGAATTTTAGACACATTCCTTGGAGCTTCCTAATTCATCATTGCCTCTATCTTCCTTAGGTCTACTTGTATGCCTTGTCTAGTCACTATATGTCCCAGAAACACTATTTGATCCAACCAAAATTCACACTTACTGAATTTGGCATATAACTGTTTTCCCCTCATAATCTGTAGAATCACTCTCAGATGCTCAATATGTTTTCTTTGCTCTTGGAATACAACAAAATGTTGTCTATGAACACAATCACAAAGTGATCTAGGTAGGGTTGAAATATCTTATTCATCAAGGCCATAAAAGCAGCTGGGGCATTAGTTAACCCAAACGGCATTACTAAGAACTCAAAGTGCCTATACCTATTCCTGAATGCACTCTTAGGTACATCATCTTTTGCTATCTTCACCTTATAATACCTCGATCTCAAATGCAATTTAGTAAATACTTAAGGTCCCTGCAACTGATCAAGCAAGTCATCGATCCTAGGTAACGGGTACTTATTCTTCACTGTCACCCGATTTAGCTACCTATAATCAATACATAACCTCAAAGTTCCATCCTTATTCTTTATAAATAATATCAGAGCTCCTCATGGCGAAACACTGGGTCTTATAAAACCCTTTTCTAGTAACTCTTGTAGTTGTGCCTTTAACTTTTTTAGTTCTTTAGGTGCCATCCTATATGTAAACTCTATCTCCCGATCTGGAGGTAAACTAGATAGCTCGGTGGGAAACACATCTAAGAATTCCCTGACCACGGGAATGTCTTGCACATTCTACTCAGCTTTAGTATCAATGACATGGGCCAGATAAGGCTCACATCCACCCTGCATCAACCTTAATGCCCTCATGAAGGATATCATCCTGGCTGGCACTGCTTGACTAATTCCTCTAAATGCTACTCTCGGCTGACTACTAGATTTTAGTACTACCTCCTTGGTATAGTAGTTCATGAAGACCCTATGAGCAACAAGCCAATCCATACCTAAGATAATGTCTATCTCTCTCTCCTGTAGTATAATAAGGTCTGCCTCTAATACTGCTTGATCAATATGAATCAAGCATCTTTTGCAGTCTTCCCCTATCACTGTAATACTACCTATTGGTGTACTCACTTCTAATCCATATTTTAACTACTCTTTATCACAATGCAGCCTAGATGCCAAATGCAGTGTGATAAAAGAATGTGTGGATCCTGGATCCAGCAATGCAAATGCTACAAGATCATAAATAAAGAACGTGCCTGTTACAACATCTGGAGAGTCTTGAGCCTCCTGCTTGGTCATAGCATAGACTCGTGCCTGGGATTACGATCGACTGCTCCTCACCTTAGTCCTCACAGAAGGATTCCCAGAGCTCACTCTACCTCTATTATGGTTCCTCTATCTAGACTCACTACCTCGGCTCTGCTGGACCATAGCATAACACCCTGATCTCCTACTCCTACTAAACTGAGCTCCCAAAGTAGCAGGACAATCTTAAATTTGGTGATCAAAAGAGCTTCACCTAAGGCAAGCCCTAATCAGTTTCCATCACTCTTTACCGTGCCTCTTCTCATAATACTCACACAGGGGCAACTGAGTCTACATTGTACCTCTTCCATTGCCTGATTGTACAAAGCCACCCCACTACTTAAATCCTGACTGCCTTGATCTTGCTGGTGGTCTGAAGGCTCTATTTTGGAGTTTACTGAATCTTTTGCCAGAACCACTCTGACCCTTACTAGACCTCTTCATTTTGGACCCTTGCCCAGTCTCTGATTGCCTCTCACTTAGTAGCTTCTCAATTCTGATCGAAGCAGCTCTCAACTCAGTGAAAGTACCTAGGTTTGAAAGCGTCAACCTTGTTCTAATCTCTATATTGAGCTTGTCCTGAAATCTCCTACACTTGTCTTATTTTGTAGGAGTCAAAGTAGTAGCATAACCCATCATCTTGTTGAACCGGATCTCATACTCTGCCACCGACATCCTGCCCTGCTTTGATTCTAGGAATTCCTTCATCTTTCGGTCTAAGTAAATCTTGGGCATATAGTTATCCTTGAAGACTCTCAGAAAGTGTTCCCACTTTAGTTGGCAAGGCTTGGTGGTACTGCCAGGGACATTCTTCCACCATTAGTAAGCTGGGCCCTGCAGTAAGGACACTGCGTAGTTGAACCTCTCATTCGGCTTGCAGTCCATCTGATCAAAAACCCTCTCTGTCCTTTCTAGCCATCCCTCAACCTCAACAGGGTCTGTGCTGCCATAGAAATCCACAACTCCCTACTTTCGCAGCCTATCATACCTCCTCTCCTTTCTCTTGGGAACTCTTGGGGGCATCTCCTCTGATCGAGGTACTGAGGACTCCTTACTAGCTCCTACAGATCCTAGGTCAGCTAGTTCCCCCACTTTCTCACTTATAGCGGATGACCTATAATAAATAATAACATCAATAATTGTCAACATTTATCACGATGTTTCATGCTTAACATTTCTAGATATTCCTATGGATGCCAAACCATGCTCTCATACCACCCACTATAGCGCCCCCTTACCCTAGGATACATACTGGGATGCCCTGAGGACATTCCAGTATATGACCTAAGATAATGGGGCGCTACGATCAATCACATCACTCACTTAACCTGGCATCATCTATCTTTATTCTATTATAATTATCATAAAGAAAGTCACCATATTTTCCTCATTTCATTTCATAAAAACCGAATTTACAATGTAGCTTTTATAATATCATTCGAAATATGTACATGATTCAAACCTAACACAAAAGTGCTGCATGAAAGAGGAAATGTACAAAATCTATCTAAACAATCCAATCCCAACTGGCGGACCTTTAAGCCATTTCTTCTTTTCCCCAAAAGTACAAGTCTACACTGCTTGTACGTCTCCCAGTAGCTAAAGTCGTCCCTCAGTTCAAAAGAACTGTCTAGGTTACTCACAAGTTGCTCCCAAAGCTAATGCTTGGAAGTTCCGGCAACGTCTAGAGGTTGATGTTCTAGTTGATCCTCTATAACAACAACATACACATATCACAAATTAACACAATTGTAAGTGTTTATAATGCACATGCATGTATATAAAATATGCACCATGCATGTTATGACAATCCCAGGTATCTATCCATTATTCTCATCACGTAAACATTTATATTACCAATTCACATAAGTACCATGTGTACTTATGGTCTAGATTTCAATAAAACCATTAAAATCACAATTCATAACTCATTGATCAAAATTTCAGATTTTTCCCAAAAACTGACTTTTGGGTCTACTATTCTTGATCATTTAGACAATGATAATGGACAAATTTTGGAACACTTTCTTCTATAAAATTTTGTCCCTATGTCTTAGGTTTCTAATGACACCAAGATCATTCAATTTGATTTAGTATTGTGAAAGTTATACTTCAAATATCTTTGGACTGCTTTTATCCTAAGGTAGTGCCCTATACTCAACTTTCACACAAAAATATAAATTCATAGAGTCTGATTCAGAATTTAATTTCTTCAGAAACGTCATAGCATTATGTCTTTAGTTTACTCCAAATCAAGAATCAGCCCATTTGGATAACTACATAAGAAGATATGCCCAAAAAACTAAAAAATGCTCTAGAGAGGAATTCTTGTGAAATTTTCACAATTTTATTCCAAAGAAACCTAAAGTTGGCTGCGACGAACTTTACTCGAAAGAAATCCTAGCTAAACCTTCAAGTTTGCCATGGCGAACTTCCATAGGCACATACCCAAGTTTTCAACTTTAGGTTAGATTTTGAGACACTTCTTAACAGAATTTGAATTCAACTTCTTTATAACAAATGTAGATATACGTCTCTAATTTAATTAAAATTAAGAATCATCTTATTTGGATAACTAGAGAAAAAGTTATAACTAAAAGACTAAGGCATACTCAATGAACATTTTCCAGTTAATCATCCTCAAACTTTACAGATTTTTATACCTAACATAACTTGTACAAAGATCACCATTTTGTACTTCATTTACTCCCAATTTTCAACTCCATTTCATCTTAATATCATTCACAAACAAAGTATGAACTAAATTTGGTCATTAACCCAAAAACAAGATATGTTCATGTACCTATTCATCAACTCCCAATTCTCATTAAAACATCCTTTTCACATCCAATCCATCTTTCAAACATGTGTAGCATAACTCATAATTTCTTACTCCTCATATACAACATCAATCATCCATAAAATAACTCCTACCCCATTATTTATCATTTATATGAAACAAAACATCTCCATAGCTCATTACTCATCAAGCATATATTTATAAGCAAAAAAAAAAAAAATTCACAAACTCTTCATCATCCATGACACATACATACACAAAGCACCATTTCATGCATTAACCTCTAACTATCATCATAAATGCTCCATTTAACATTGCCCAAAGAAATTAAAACACAACTTACTTGATTTAGATAGCAAATCTTCAAACTCTTTAAGAAAATCAACAAAATACCTAATGTCAAACACAACCCACGATCATCACCATCTTTAAGGTTGGAAGGTTAGGGGTTTTTGGTGGGAATGAAAGAGAGAGCAAGGTGGAAGAGTAGCAAGTGGAAAATGAGTGGGCTGGCTAGGTTCAACGTGAATGGAGGTTGGAAGAATAAAAATCAAGAAGAAAAAGAGAAGAGAAGCTACAAAGGAGAGAAGAAGAGAACCAAAAACAAAACACCATTGGCTTTTTAAAAGAGAACATCGTGAGAGAGCAAACAAAAGGGGGGTCCTTTAATTAAAAAAGAAGTCAACTTAAGACATGTAATACTTACTCTAATTTCTAAAGCAGTAAAATAGATTCCTTCATTTAACTAGTCAAATCAATTTTGATTTCTACTCCAGTTGTCCCCCAATTTTCAATGGCACTTGTGAATAAATCCTACAGTCACTGATCAAAATTTCCATTGCCATTGGATAGTAATTTGTACGACCATTTATTAATAGTTTTGCCATTTGGCAATTTTTCTATTCCAAAAATACCTAACAATTTTCAGAAATTTTTCCTAAAACTTCAAAAATTCTAAAAATCAACAAATACAATCTTCAAATCAATTTTCAACACATAAAAACCACAATTCTCAATAGAAAATCACATCTATAGATCAATTATACCCAACAATTGTCAATGAATGCATGTATAGTCATTTTGATGTGTGCAAAAATTTCAATTCACATGCGTGTATACTAACATTATGCATGAGCATGAAATGCATTTTCCTAATCTCTCGTTGCTATTTTCTCAATTACAAAAATCTAGGGTTCTAACCCTTAATGTGGGAATGGGATGTTACAAAGTGTATCGAAGCTCGTTTTGGCACTAAAAACTACTTCGAAACTCGAAATGGAACCAAAATCAGGTATTCCACATTTCCTTAATTTTTACCCTTTCATGAATGATTCGGGACATGTAATAAGGTCTATCCTATTGTTACACGTAGAATCAGAGCGGTTACGTAATCGAGTTGCCAGAAACGATGGTTTCAGTTTCCATTCATCATTGTTTTCTTCAATTTTTGATCTGTTTTTTGGTTTTTTAGTATAATTACGTAAAAAGTGGTATACATAAAGCTAGCTATAAAAAAAGGGTCAAAAACGAGCCAGAAAGAGAAAAAAAGGCATCCCAGGACTCCAAAATTTGCTCTCACCGTCAAAGGGCAGTGCATCGTCTTACGAGTGCACCATATACGCCCGACAGTGCTACAGTAGACGAGGGAGCCACGGTACGGATGGTGCATGCTGCCAAGTGGCACCGCACGCTGGCAATTGCATGCACCTTATGCTGTGCGCTCTCCCACGAATGTGAAACTACAAACATGTGAGTGGCACGCGTCCCATCCAGCTCGACACATGGACCACAGTGAGTGAACACACGTGTGCACGTGGGAGGCATACTGCACATGTGCCAAACACTTTTGGAGGGCATCTGTCTCTCAAGTTAATGCCTGCTGACGTCAACGCACAGTGCGTTGACGTCAGTAAACACACAAAAAAGGAAATTTTCAGAATTCTCATAAAGGTACACCAAGTCTTTTTGGGTCAGTTTCCGAGTTTAGGGATTTTTTAAGTGGTTTTTCAATTTTCTAGATTTATTACATTAGTAATTGGATTTCAGAACAGATTTTAAAGCTTTTTAAAGCTAATTTTGAGTGCATTTTGGATTTCGGAAAAGATTTTAAAGCTTTTTAAAGCTAATTTTGAGTGCATTTTTTAGCTCCGAACTGCACATGAGGGAGACACTTAAAGTTTTATGTCTTGTGAATCTAGTTTTTTCATTTATAACCAATTTTCACATACATTATGCCCATATAGAATGTGTGGATGACATAAAGATGTATCATTTGTATTTGTGGTCTTTTTGGGTACTGGTAAGATTGTAGTCACCACAGTAGCCTTTCAAGCCAGCATTTAGATTGTACCGCGTGCATGTTGGGGGATGTCTCCAATCTCATGTTTGGTTATTTTTACCATAAGTGTTGACCTTATATGAGATTTTGAGATATACATGAAGGCATTAGATGGAGGAAAGTCGTTGCTTAAATGATCTATTCACCTACAGGTGGTAGTGTCAGGAGAGTTGATGGTTTGTACTCTGATCGCTTTTATGTAGAGTTCTAATTGCGTATATTATGTATTCAGCCCACAGGTGTTTTAAAATATGTGTGATCGGATTCCCTATGTAGATAATGTTATCGTTTTTGTCCTACATTTAAACTGATTTTTTGCATTATCTTTTCTATCTTGCAGTCACCTTTTTGGTAAACAACAATGCTATCACCATTAAGACCTTAAATGGTTTCAGTTTAAAGAAGTGGAAGAAAGACGTGGAATTTGCATTGGAGATGACTGACGTCAGCATGGCGATGCACATCGAGAGACCTTCTTCACTTACGGATATTAGCTCAGAAGCTGATAAAGCAGCAATGGCGATCTAGGAGCGATGAAATAGGATGTGCTATTTGACCATCAAGAGGTCGATCCCAAATCATCTGCTGAGTGGATTGTCAGATACGACCATAGCGTAGTGTATCAAATAGACACGGATAACTTCCTCGACTATGCATGCAAAGTGCTTATTATGAGGCTGCTTTACAGACAGTTTAGCTTAGAAACTTGATTTCTGAGTTGTCTGTGGTTGATTCAGTGGCTAGACCCATGCGTTTGTACTATGGTAATCTTCTTGTTGTGTTATTTAATAACAAAGAATATCACAGAGTCTTAGCATTTAAAAGTCAATTATTTGATCATAAAGATGTTAATACAAAAAGGCGACATTAAGGTTTGGAGCATTTAAGGAATAAGGAAATGATAGTCAATCATTTAACTAAAGGACTTCGCCCCCTTATGTTTGTGACACAAGTATATAGTATGTGTGTTTTGACATCCTTAGACACTGTTAGTTAAGGGATCATTATGTTTGCTCCACGTACATTTATACATTTGATGTATTATGATGGTATAATGGTTCATCAATAAAGATGATTATCGTTTATCCTCGATAATACGTGTTATCGTATATTGTTATAATACATATAAAAGTCTTAAGATTTGTGTCAATCTTAAGCATTTAAAGATCATTGGGCATATATACAGATTGACTTTGTGTCTATATCATTTAGACGCATATAGTTTTATACAAATATCCATAAATTTAACATGACATAAAGGGATATAAGTTTTCAATTCCATAAAGGTTCTCTAATGCAGATTAGCATTCAGTTGGGATCATAAAGGTTTTCTCGAATGCAGTTTAACATTTGGTGAGAGGAAACAAGTTTTCTCTAATGTTATTTAGCATTAGGTAAGAGAAAACAGGATTTTTCTAATACAGTTTAGCATAAATTTGGAAAAATTGAGACCTACAAACGAAGATGATATTGTATCATCCTAGTTTGCCACACTCCATTTTCCCATTCACGTTAGTGAGATATTAGATATACGTGATTGTATTGGATTTGTGTCGCACATGACACATGCATTTGATACTTTTTGGTATCAAAAGCATTGCAGGACATAATGATTTTCGTTATCTTTGGATCAAATGTTTTGTTTTTAAATGTAGTCGACTAATTTAGTAGCATAACTTAACCGAGTTTTTAAACTGATTTTAAACTATAGTCAAAACTACAATTAATACTTGTCCAAAGGGGAGAATGTTGGACAATTTTGTCCTTTCTCATAAACTTGGACAATATTTAATTACATCTTTTGGTTTTTTAATAACTTGTCAGTTAAGTTACATAATTTGATCCAAATTAAGATAATAAAGTACTTCGATAAATGATCCAAATCAATGGGTCGAAGTTCGTGTAGAAAATGAATCTAGATTAGTGTGGACCGGACCCATATCGGTTTTGTAATGGGAAAGCTCAATATGGATGTTACATATAAAGATTAAGGTCTCATACAGTTGCTCATATATATCAATCGTAAGTATAAGGATTCTTTGACCCATTAAAAGAGCTTGCATTTTGATAAAACTATAGAAAGGCCTTACCCGCATCCCGATGAGTAGTTCTCGTGAAAAAAGAGGTAGATTCGCGCCCGTTTTGGCTTCTAAAAGCTCATTTGAAGTTATGGAGACTGAAATCAAGTATTTTTCGCATTTCTTCATTTCTTGTCCTTTTACGTTCGATTCGGAATACGTAACTAAGGTCCCGTTACATATTACAAAAATTACATATTATAGAAATTCTAGGGAAGAACTTATCTCAAGTTTTCGACCGAATCAAAGGTTATTGTTGGACATGTTGAGTCCTTAAAAATATTTCACCACCTTTAACACTTGGTGGAGTCGTGATTCCAATGCAATTTGACATGATCCACTAAGTTACATGAAATCAAGTCGATGCCTATACGACATCTATCTATGTGAAGAAAAAAAAGTGACTTGAGATGTGACCTCAAAAGGACCGAAAATTATCTCTATATATTAGACAAAAACTAGAAATAGATTCTTACTCAATTTTTCTGTTATCAATTGCCTGAAAGTGTAATTACTTTATTACGAATACACTTTAGGAATAAATCGTAGGACTCCGAAAGTTACAAAATAGATTTTTGGGTTGAAGCTTATTGATTTTGAATATGAGGGAACTTGAGAATAGGCAGTATATGAAGAAAATCCACCAATTCATGATAATGAAGCGCTATATGCAACTCTTATCCTTAGGACTTTAATGAATTAAGAAAAAGAAAAGTACGATGGGATGTTAATCACTTTTATTCTTTTAGATGAAGAAATAGATAATGAAGATTTGGAGGTCTTTAGAATTTCTGGAGGTGATATCTCAAAAGTTATGTTAATCCTTATGGAATGATGAAAGCCGACTACGATCGTTATTACATGCATGGAAAATCTTAACCTTCTAGTTTAATTTGTATCTGAATCTAAAGATAATTATGTTATCTTTGGATCACTATGTTATTTTTGTTAATATTTATATTAAATTTTCTGAGGTTTAAGTTGATGATTTTTGGTTGATTTGGAGTTCAAACTTCAAACCCTCTACTTCACATGGACCGAATCTTAAAACATTGTTGAACTGTGAATTGATCATAAAGCAGGGTTCTTCAACATTCTCTCGTAATACAAAAATGACAGACCATCGTCAAGATTGTCCCTTAACAATAACTACATTTTTGCAATAAACAAACTCTACTTGGCATATATTAATGATTGGTTTCTTCACCATTCTTCTCTACTTGATTGTCTTTTTCCCATATATGAAGTAAAAGTTGCTTTACAAATACATATTACAGGACTTGGATTGTTCTGTACCGTCCCAGTCCCATCAAGTAAACGGAATAGACAAATTGGATTACAAGGATTTACCGCAGACTAATAAAGTTGGTTTGGGCAAGAAGAGATAGTCTAGCATGAGAGACGACAGATTGTCACATAGCCAAGTTGACTCATCCAAAGCCACAAAGGGTGTGTTTTTTCAATTCACATTACGGGCAAGCTCCTTAGATGGATTGGACAAGCCATTCTTTGCTACTAAACAAAGTCTCTGATCTGAGTCCAATCCATGAATTAATGTTGGCAGAAGAAGAGAAGGCCAAAGTGAAGGTAGCCATGTTGACTTGCATGGAGACTCTGAGTAGAATGAATTGGAGTAGTTAGTCATAACCAAATTCGTAGGAATAGCCATAGAATATATTCCAAATCATCAAACTTTGACATTTGTTGAACGATTTTCTTATCCTTCACTCCTTGAGTGTTCTTATCCAATGAGGGCAGGGAATACAAGTTTGTTCCTTAGATTGGCCTTTGCTTAAAGGGAAATGAAGAATTTCTCTCTTCTATTCATTCTC
>JAOQMP010111673.1:0-14078 GCA_027563575.1 Erythroxylum pedicellare
CTCGGGTCATTTAACCTAGGTTGAGTTATCCTAATGATTACGAACCTTTAGTCACTAAAAATAAATCTCAAATATAACAATTACAGATTACATTGAAATTCTAGTAATGAGTCCATACACAAACAATTAAATGATAATGAGAAATATGATCATTCATACACAAAACCTAAATCCATACGTAAAGGATAAACTAAACAATTCCTAAAGATAGAAAGAACAACAAAAATAATTGAAGGAATGCTTAATCGGGTTTATTGGCGTCGAAGTCATCTCTAAACCGTGTTGGGAAACCTAGCTCTCTATAGGTCTCTCATAGTTGAGAGCTTCTATTGCCCTCTTCATTCTCCTAAAAGCTAAATTCTTTTCCTAGCCAAAAACATGAAAATGTTCATAACCCTCGGCTGTTACATGTTTTGTCGATTTATATTAAAGATGTATGGTTAAATGGGATAATTTTCCCTCTTCTCATGCCCGTGAGTGACCACTCACAAGTTTGAGAGATGTGTCACATCTATGAGACACATTGCATGGGCATGAGACATCGCATGACACATCTCTCAAATCTCATGCCTATGCACACTATGGTGTGACCGAGAGTCTTCCTATGCCTTATTCTTCACTCTTTATATGCTTCATTTTCTTGTCTTTTTCTTACTTTTAATCTTCTTCTTTTTGCTCTATGAAGACAAGTGAGTGTGAATCTTTAGAAAATAACTCAAATATAGTACTTTAGACTTACTTTAGCTCCTTTGCTTCCAAATTGCTCCTAAAACCATATATGAACTAAAATGAGTGTTTTCGTATCATTAACCACTAAGTGTTCTTGAATAAATGTACAATCAATTAAGCATATATTATTCACCTTATGATTTAGATATTAAAAGATTTTATCACTTGATGATGCATGCCAAACACACTAGAAAAAAAAACATAACTCTACAAAATTAAATTTCTAGTTGTGGTAAGAAAGGATCATATCTATAGGTAATATAACATTGATGGGATTAATCAATGGTTTTAGTCCATTCAACCTCGACCTTTATATAAAAGTGGATAATCAATCATAATGATGTTCTTATACTTCTGTTTGAAATTATTAATTGTAGATTAACAGCGAGCACTATTAATCCTAATTTTTCCATTTGTTATACCTAATTAAAACAAGTTCTTTAACTAGATCTAGCTATTAGACAATCGTAAAATAAGCCCTTTAGATTTATTGTGAGATGCATTACAATTTAGGAAAACAAGTTAATCTAAGCAATAACCACACAGGCTATGATTATTTAACTTAGGCTATGTTATCCCTAATGATGCACAACCATTAATTTATCGTATGAATCTAATTTACAATAATTAAAGAATGCAATCTTGATCTGGGTAATGAATCCATACATGAATAATCTAGCAAGCCAACCAAAATCATTCATACATAAAGTGACTAAGAATGATGCAACTGAATTTTGCTTGAACTAGGATCCTAGTGATTAAGTGTTGAATTTCATTCCTCTTGTATAAAGGTATCATTTCATTCTATTTATAAAACCAAAACCAAGTTGACTCTCTAGTTCCAATTTACAGCTTCATCCATGGATAAATCTAATCCTTCTAGCTAAGAAGTTGTTTGAAGCTGCATAAGTTTTCTTTATTTTGCTTCAATTGTAATTATAACTATAATTTAATTTTAATAAAATCAAATATCTTATACTAATTCCTTAAGTTTCTAAAACTTCATAATTAAGTCTAATCAATTTAGATTTATTTTTCTCTTTTATGTATAATCCATTAGGGTTTTTAGTATGTTAGGGATGATTATAAATTGTAATTATAACTCATAATTAGAATTAGATAAATTAAAGTCCTTTTAATTTGTCTCTAGTTTTTAATTAAAAATTTATAATTGTAGATCAAGATTGACATTTAAACACATATCATGACCATCTAAATATCAGAAATGTCGAAGTCAGTTAACTCAACCTATCTATGCATGGTTATGATGTATAATTTAATCATTTTCTTATCCAATGTTAAAATTAGATATAGAGTATGAAATTAAATTCTAGTCTTTTAAATACAATATTACTAGTTCTTACTAATGGGTAATTGATTTATAATTTATATTTAAAAATCTCTTTTCAATTCTCAATTTAATCTAGCTAGAGAATTCCTTAACTCACTACTAATCAAGAATAGTGGAACATTCTCAATTTTTTATTGACTTACTAAACTATCTATATATGGTTCATATTAAATCCAAGTATTATTGACTAAGCTACTCTAAATAGAATAGGTCATAAATGCATCAAAATATAGTAGTTCTCATATAAGATACTTTGGTTATATCAAGTATAAAGGTTAATTATACAACCATTGCAATAAGCAAATTCGGATATATATAAGTAATATTCTATTTGGGATCCTTATAATTAGGAAATTTTGATAAACTTATTCTATAATAAGCACCTCCACATTTGTTCAAATATCTCTATACTTTGGTCTATAAGATCAACTACTTCTTTCATAAGGAAGAAATAGAATGTGTATTAGTTTTTTTTTATATTTCATTAATGTCTAGCTTCAATAGAACAATAACTAGGAATAATTTAAGGATATTATGTAAATGTATTATAATTATGATCTCATTGTAATATATATATATATATATATATATAATCATACGAACTTGATCATATACATCTAAATATATATAAGGTAAAGAATATTTTTAAATAATTATGTCACTAAACTATAACTAATTGATTCAACATTTTCCCTTTTTTCTAGATTTTGATTGAACATTCAACATAATCTAGAAACTTTAAACAAAAAAAACAAAATTTATACGTAGATATCTGAACAAAACCTATAAAATAGATCCTCTTCTAAAAAATAGTCATACTTGAAGATTAAGGAGGCATAAAAAACTAGCTACTCAATTTTCTTCATTTGTTGGCACTGCAAATTTGTTCTTGAAATTGAATTCCTTTCTAAAGAACCTAGTAGTTCTATAGTGATTTATTAAAATGTTTATTTCATTTTTGTTGTTGGTTTTTAGTTTATAAATATCATTTAATGATTTCTAATTACCTTCACCTTTTTTTTTCAAGTTTTCCTTATGGTAGAAAAGGAAGTATAAGGGATTACTTTGACACAAGTTCAAAGAATTCCTTAAGGAAAGGAAATAAGCTACATTCACTATCATATTTCTACTTTGGTAGCTTCATGTTTATGGTTTTTGTCTTGCTATGATTATAGGGATTTCATTTACAATAGTTTTTGTATATGAACATTAGTTGGAGAATATATCTATTATCTTTTTTTTTTCTCTTTAAGACACTTTGTTTCTTCAGTTGATATCTCATCTTATGCTCTGTTGTACTTCCTTATAATACCATCATGTAAGTTTTGAATAAAGTCACTTTAAAGTATCAGTTCATGATTGTATCACAAGATATAAAGGTAGTTTAATTATTGATTTCATATGATTATATTTTTTGGGTTAACTTATTGCGTTCAACCATGTAAATTTTTTATTGTTCATAAGTTTTGGTCTCATAATTTTGATAGTTTGGTGAGTAATTGTTGAACTCCATAAGCTAGGATTTATGGTTTTTCATCATGTTCACATTTTTAAAGATTATATGATATTGTGTTTGGGATTAACATTCGTTTTAGGTGTTTACAAGCTTTTTTTAGGCTTTGTTTTATCCTCGGGCTATAATTAAAATGCTTCTTCCTTACACCCATAAACACATAATAGTTTATTAGCTACTGAATCCCGTGTTTTATAGTCCATTTACTTCATTCAAATAATCAAAATTTAGATTATTCATATATTTAAAGGAGGATCAAGCATTTTAATTTTTCAATTCTTTCTTTCCAAAAGTTTAGTGCATCTAAATTAAGCAAAGAAGAGCCTAACAAAATACTAATTCAAGTTTAGAGCAAGAAGAAGGTTAAATTTAGGCTTAGCCAACATTTTGAGAAATTTGTTATGAATTGTAATAAACGAGTTGTATATATATTTTAGTTTAAAGTCAATAATTCGATTAATATTTTTATAAAAGCCAATTTAAAATCTAGTCCTAGAAAAAAAACTAAAATTTATCATATGGACGTGTTTTGCTTGTCATTACCTTTACGTATTTTCATACATGATTGATGTAGGTCTATTGAGGAAAAGAGTAGATAGCGGGGGAGCAAGCAAGGAATGGTCGTTTTTAATAAACTAGTTCTTAATAAAACTTGACTAAAAGAATAAAAGCAAAGTGAGAAACACACCAAAGTTGTAAAAGGCCAATTTCAAGTAAAGTCAATTTAGGTCAAAATTAGTCGAGGCTAGTATGAAGCTCAAAACCTCAAATTAATGAAAAATGATAAGTAATAGTGCAATAAAATTAAACATCATAGAAACAACCCAAGTAAAAACACATCATAGAAATAACCCAAATAAAGACCAATTAAGTCAATCATACCAATTCGATTAATAAGAGCATTTAGTCCAAGTTTATTCAACCTATTTAATCTAATGACCCTATTTAGCTTTAAAAAAACTCAATTTAATTAACTATTTAAGAAAATAGCCAAGTCTAGCTACCCTAATCAATTAAAAGCCTAGTTTAGAAAGTCTCTATGAAAACAAATTTTCTTTAATTCAAATCAACATTCCTTTTCATCCTTTAAAAAAAAAAAGTCTATTCCTATTTAGCACATTAGGAATTTGATTATCTTTTTTGCTTCAACGTCTTTTTCCAAATAAAAATTGATTTTCATATAAATTAAACTCATATTTTCCAAATAAAATCTAGTTTCATTTAAATTAGAGTCATCTTTTAAAGTCAAAATTCAAGATTATTTACATTCCAAGCCCAATCTTTTACCACTCTAGACCTTTTTTTTTAATAATTTAAAGGCCTTAAGATCAACTTCTACTCCTTTAATTCCATTTTCCCCTTAAAAGTACTCATAAGTATTCAACCACAATGTTTTGTTTCTAATTATTTTTTTAAAATGATAATCTAAATCATTTCACTGTGAGTTCGCCAAATTTAAAAAATGCTTTCAAGATCTAGGTAACCATTGAGGCAAGTAAAATAGGCCGATTAATACTTTTCTTATTTTACAATCAATCTCAACATCTTTCTTTTTCTAGATAGGGCTAGCTCATTTCATTATGTTTTTTTCTATCTTCCATTCATAAAGTAGGTGGCAACTTTATAGCATTTACTCTTTGGCAACTCTATAGCATTTACTCTTTCTTTAGCTACCTTCTATTTAGGACATGTTTTGCACTTCATTAAATCTAAAATGATCTACATAGAGATAATTAACTGATTTATATAAAATTTCTCACCTTATATTAGTTAGGAATATTAATTATTTTATGTTAGTGTTAATTTGAGAAATCTTTTTCCAAAGTAGAAGCAACACATTGAGAATAATTTTTGTATGTCATTAAAAACATTTTGTGAAGAAAAAGTGAATGCATTAATCAGAAAAGTGTCCATTTGGTGTGAAAAACTAGAGAGAAACAATTTGATAGCAAAAACTAAGATAAGGAGGCTAAAAAAAGAAAGAAGTTACGCCTCCCTTAAGATGTTTAACCTATAATCAACGTGCTTCAACTTAAGACCCTTAACTATTAACAACACCAAGGGAATCATATCTCATTAACATTCTAATTGTGAGAAAGTGTAGCATCCATATTATATTGAATGTTTTGAGTTAAGATTAGTTGCTTATCTAATGCAAAGTGTTTTGAATAAAAGCTTGGGGTTTTTGTTGAACATTTTGAAAAAAATTCATTTTCCTTTCCTTCTAAAATGGATAAACACCACAACTGGTTACTAATTTAAAAATAATTTTTATCTTTGATGAGTAAATCTAACTTTCTCAACCTAACCTATTAATTAGAGCCAATCGTTTCCTATAAAGTTTAATAAACATAAATGTAGAGCCTAGTTCTAAAAAGTAGTAGAAAAACTACATGTAGATATCATATGATATGAGGTTTCTTTAACTAATTTGAAGAGTTTTCCCAGGCTATTAGTGAGAGAGATTCTCTCAATATATCCATATTTCTTAAACCTTGTTTGATTGTTTGCTACAAAAAGAAGGAAGCCTTGTGAACTTGTTAGTAAACCATACTAATCTTTATCAAGAATTTTTTTTCCCTAGAGCTCTAGATATGTTTAAGCCTCATCTATTAGAGAAATTACTAGAGACATAAGCTCCCAAGATGCAATTATCATCTGTCACGATATTAGGACCATAACTAGGTATATGCTCATTGAACAAAGGGAATCCCTTAAATCAGTAATGCCAAATTCCATTAGTGATGATCGAACTAACTTTATCATTCACAAGGACTTAAAGGTTTAGGTTCTATAGCTTTAAAATAGTGTGTAAAGGTCCCAAAATATTCCATTTATTATATTATAACTAAGTTTTTTCACCATTTCCTTTAATGCTCTTAATTTTAAATACATTTGGATCCCTAATTTTAGAATTTAGCTAAGAGTTCAAGAATAAGTTTTCTTGCATTTGATATTCCAAAATTTTTGGTCTTTTATATATACATAAATATCCATGTAACACAAATTGATTTTGATTCTATGAAGAGTTTCCAAATCAACTTTGCTAAAAGCATCTTGTTTGTACTTTTTATAGACTTAATACCTAGACCATCTTCATCCTTTGGGATGCAAATGTTTGAGCACCTAACTTTAGCCCTAAGATGATTCAAAATAACCAGTCCATAGAAAGTTTTGCATAAATTTCTTAATCTCTTTAACTATTTTTTGAATCATGAACAAATGATAACACCAATAAGTGTGAAGGCTATTAAAGATATTTGAAATGAGTTGTAAAATTCCTATATAGGAAAGAAGCTTGTTATTCCATCAATTAATTTTAATATTAATGGAATTAAGGAGTGATTGGTAATCTTAATAGGATTATCTTTTATCTAAAATTTGAATCCCCAAGATAATTAAAACGCAACTCTTAATGTTTCAGCCTTCAAATTATAGTGAGTAAGCTGATGAGAATTATCGAATTAAAGGAAATGTATATGCAACTCTTATTCTTATTGATTGTAAGACTAGAGAAACCTATTGAAGATATTTACAAAATTTGTTAATAAGTTTATCGAACCATTATCAACTCTATAATTGGATCCACCTAACTTATTCCCTTTAACAGTTTGAAATATTTGGTTGCCTCACCATTAATAAGTATACCAATTGAAAGAGTCCAATAAAAGAACTTGATTAGAAATCCAAAAAACTTTAGTGAATCTGAAATAAATCTCTAATTAACTAAATTAAATTTCTTATGAACGTCAATATTTGAAGAGTAGCTCTTTGTTGGTTTTTTGTTCTTTAATCCCTTGAATAATTCTTAAGCTAGTAGAATATTATCCCTAATACTTCTCCCTTCCATGTAAGCACCTGGGCTTGCATTAATAAAGCTCTTCAACACCACTTTTAATCTTAAGGCATGTAAAGGAAATCATATTATAAATCACATTAAAACAAGAGACTGGCCTAAAATCAATAAGAGAACTTGGATTTGGAGTTTTAGGTGTTAAGAAAATATAAGTGTTATCCAACTCACTCAATAATCTTCCATATATAAAGAATTATATGATAGCTTTAGCCATAAAATCACCTGTTAGCGTTTATAGTGAATATATTTGATCTTTATAAAAAAGAATGGTCTACTCATATCCTCTTTGAGTTATTGAGATAAAACTACCAGAATAAACTCCATTAATTCATATAGATATGAGTGAGTGATTTTGAATGTGGCTACAAGATGTCTGGGGTGATTATGTGCTAATTCTTTAAGCTCAACTCATTCCTAAATGGTTTCTCCATTACCATGAATTAGAGAACATATCTTGTTTGAGTCCCTCCTACCAATAAAGGTTTTAAAGAAAAATCTAGTTTTGACTCCATCCTTCAACCAATTAATTTTAGTTCTTTGTCCTAATAAAGAAAAACAGTTATCAATTGCTTGGATATAAGCTTTAAGGGTTGTTCTCCCTTTTTTACTCACTCTTACATCATTGTGTAAAAGGTTTATAATCTACTAATATTGCAAAGATCTTTTTTAGCATTGGTAATGGTTGAATTAGTGTTTTTAACTTCCATTACATAACTTTTTTCAATTCAAACTTCACTACCTTGAGTTTTCTCACTCACTAGGATTCAAATCCTTTTACATAGAAATTCATACCTATAATTTTTCCTTCCTTAAAACCTTCACATTTGTAAGAATGTTATTAAATCTAAAAGGGTTATTAATTTTACTTAACTTTGTACCTACCTTGAATTTATTAGAAGAATGATTAAAGCATATTAAATTATAGTAATGTGCCATGATTTTGGTGAATTTGGAGGCTAATGGTCATTTACTAGAACCCTATCAAGGTTCTTCCTAATAATCCAGCTTCTTACTTATTTATTGTTCTAAGCGAATTCTATCATATTTTAAGTTTGTTAGCCCTATTGCATTTAGACAATCTTTAAAGCTTTCATTTCTATTTTTGTAATTATGTCACCCTCAGCCTTTAAAGATCTTTAGCCAAATACCAGCCAGGTGTAGTTCATAATAGAGTTAATATTAGACAATTTCCTCTGAAGCAAGTTCCTTTGGAATTCATGATTCATAATATACACAAAGGTGACCCAAAATATATTGGGATCCTAGTCTATAGTGATCAATATATGGATAAATTAATTAGAGCTTATAACCTGATTAATGGTAACTCTATCAAGATTGTAAGCCATAATGATTTTCTCATTATGGTGTAATTGATGGTTAGAAAAGACACTACAAGTCTTACTAAACAACTATTTGTTTTATTTGGTCTTCAAAATTCCTATTGAACTAAACTTTTTAGACAATAGATAGTCAGGTATCATCTTTTTTTTTATAGAGATATTCAAGCCATTAATTCTTTAAGCTAGGATTATGAGGTTTAAGTAGGGTTTTGGGTTCCCCTTTTCTTAGATTTCCTATTCGGCTTCCTTTTGGTTGGAGTTAGATTTAAGTTACCAATAATAGACTACCTGAGCTCATTATCCTTTGTTAAAATATCCTTATCAACTAGAATATGTATGTGCTCCTAAGATTCCATATTAGTCAATATTTTCTTAGGAGAGTTTTAAATATGAGCTATATAATTCTCAAATCTAGGATATATAATTAAGTTTATTACAATATCTAGGACCTTTCAGTATAATTTATCTTTTTTCTCTATAAATTTTGTATAATCTCTAGTTGAGGAGGAAATCGATTATCTAGGTTATTCCTAATACTGCATCTAGTAATATCTTGCATAGGAGGAGCTCATTCCTAGTTTGGTACTTTGTGGACTTGGCTTTGAATTTTATCTTATAAACTTAGTTGGAAAATTTTTATAGTGACTTCACATTCATTACTTTCTTTCAATTATGAAAGTTTTCCTCGATCGATGAAACAATACTTGGTCTTCTATAAGTTCTTCATTATTACTGAGCCTTATGATTAGGGAGTTAGGATTTAATATCAACTTAAACTTAGATCTTGGCAAAAGTAGCCCTTTTCAGTTTAGTAGTATTCTCATCTATATAAAAGGGTTTTCTAACGAAGCTTGTAAGATAACTTAAGCCTTTAGTAGAATAGTATTCTAATTAGGTATTATATAACTTCTCCCAAATTGGCACATGCTTCATCTTCATCCTTTTAAATCTAAACTAACTCTCCATTTTACTAAAAACAGTGGTTTATCTTAAATATCTTGCGGTCCTTCTTTAGTGATCTTCTGCATATTTTACTCCCTTTTTTCTTTTAAAAATGAATACATCATCGTCACTAATAACAACATCTTCGAGGTCTAGTTTCATGAGTTATTAAATGCACTCCCCTTAACTCTAAGGAAAGAAAACTCTTTATTAGAAAAAAAAACCTACCAAGGTATCAGACCTATTCTTAACTCCTATTTTTAAAACATCAATAAGCGGGAAGGGGGTAGGGGCATCCTATAGTTTTCATTCGTGAACTAGATGGAAGAAATATTTGATTTTATCATTATTTAAGGAATCTCCTACCACTTGGCTCTAGCAAAGCAGGGCTTAGGAGTTGATGATGTTGTGACATCTCTTAAAGGAAGTGAGACAAGGGCTTGAATAAAGGAAGAAAGGAGGAAGGATGGAAGAGTAAGAATTTGAGAAGAGGTTTGTATGTCAGGGGTAATAATAACGGAGTTTTAATGTGGATAATAGGTTAAATTGATAGTGATCAGTTGATGAAAGAGTATAGGTGAGTATTTAGTTCCTTTTCTAAGTGGAAGGTGGGAAAAAATCCCTCCTTCTTAATGATCAACAAAATTAAATTATTTGGGTTCAGATTTGTGAGGATAGGTAGAAAAGACAAGAAAAAAGGAGAGAGAGATGTGGTCATTCCTTTACATTAAATGATTAATAGGCCTTTTGACGTGAAACAAAAACAATTGGTTAAAATCTTTATTAATGATAGATAAATAATATAATTAAAATAAAAATATATAGTAAATATATAAATTTTATATCTAACTAAAATTGTATAATGAAACGATTGAATTATATAAAAAAAAATATCATGCACGAAGTTAGTCTAAATGACTTTGACATTCCTATTATTTAGATGATTATGGTGTATTACTAAAATTCAACTTGACTTGTGGATGTAAATTATTTAATTTGAAAATTAATGATAAATATAATATTTTGATTTATCTAATATTAAATATAATTTACAATCATAATTTTTATTCAATGCCAACATGTTTAGGAAAACTAAATTTAATTAAGCTAGAGTTGATTACAAACTTTGAGAAATTTTAGAATCAAATATAAGATATTTTATAAATATAAAATATTAATGTTGTATTTAATTATAAATATATTTTAATTTTAAGTAAATCATTAAAAATCCCAAACTCTTTAAATAAATATACATAGGTCTTACATGAGTTACCACTATTGGCATACTCTTTCTATACTAGTTATAAATTTTTTTCAGTCATTTGTGTGAAAACTATTAGATGTCAAATATTGACACAACTATAATTATTTATTATTAATCTTCTTTTAAAATGTTGTTTCAAAATAATTGTAAAAGAATTAATTTCACAAAAAATATTATATAATATTTTTATTTTTTTATGTTGTCGATGTGGTCTTATCACTTCTTCATTTTTATAAATTAAATTCATGACAAAAGTTCTAAGTTCTAACAAAATAGAAAAAGAAATAACTTCTATCATCAATCTTAACTTATCATTCTAGTTTCAATTTGGCAAGTTTAAACTTTAAAGGGAAAAATAGATATATCCTCTTCATTTGCTAAATAAATGAAAATAATCAAATGTTAATTGTAAGGTTTTTTTAAATGCATTGAGGAAAAGGCATACAACTTTTGAAGTTGACTCATTTTAAAGTTCTAAAACTAAATGTTCCATTATTCCAAAGCTTCTATAAAGTGTTCTCTAGTTTTCATTGCTAGTTTATACTCCAAAACTAATCAGTTGGTTGTATTTTTGTGAAATAATTATTTAAAAACATTTATCTTATGCATTTTCAATTGTATATGACAAAGTCGATGAGATGAATGTACATTGCAAAACAAAGTATGATGAGATCATAATTATAAGATCCATATTGCATTTATATATTATCCTTATATTGATCTTAGTCATTATTTTATTGAGATTAGATATTAATACACCTGTCATAACCTAACCTTGGATCATGACCGACGCTACAGAAATAGTAAACTTAATGTTTACTGGACCCTTAGTAAGCCTAAAATGTCGTCAAATCCCTATATCCATAGTAAAGATGACATTTCAAAATGATCAAACTTATTTTGATAATAATCAAATAGTTTTAACAATATCCAATACTTAATGTGCTATAATATTAAGATAGTAATACAAAAGAAATCCAATATATACAAGACTACTGCGGCTCTAGAGTTAAAGGTCACCAATAAACATACATCGAATCATTGGAGAGGAAGAAGATCGATAACATACCTTGTTAAAGAGATTTGAAAAGAAGATCACGAAAAAATAGTGGAGGGGAGTCAAATCTCGCTGAGTGAATTAATACTATGGTTATGTTATGCTCTCCTAAGGATTTTAAATGATACACATATATATGTGTATATTCATAATGTATCACATCTGTAATGCAATTTCATAACATAATGATTCTTTTTATAAACATGCATGCATTTCCCATAACAATATCATGTCACATAATCATCACAATCACAAATAACAGTGTAGGAATGACGAACGACCCTATGATAGACCCCTTACCTATAGACTATAGCCATAGGGGCTCTTTTGTTCTACATAGGTCACTTGGTCCAATTTAGTGGATTATCATTTGAGAGCTACACTCAACTGAACTGCCACAACCTTACTACAACATGATTGTTGTCCAAGAGTAAGCTCGACCAAACCGCCACAATCATGCTACCTCTCATGTGCCACATATTAGTTGGCGTCTGATAACAAGCTTGACCGAACTGCCTTAACCGCATTATATCTAAATCAATATACCCAATATTAACCCAAATCTATGCCCAACTAATGACTCACTGTGTGCACAACATAGTGACATCCACCGGGTAACTCATACTATAACAATCCTCCACATTATCACATAACAAGACAAGAACAATATTGTACAATAAAAATATGTATACATCTGTCAATCCATATGTATGAATGTCATGCATTCATATGAAAATGATGATGATTTCCATGATAAAGATGAGGTTCTAATGCATGTTCATAACCTTAAATATTAATTCATAGGTAGAGTGTGCTCTTTTGCACCGAACCTAGTGTCTTGAAGTGGAGGGCTACTCTGATTGATCTATAGAAAGAAAAGTCGTTATGACCATTTGGATTTAAAACCTAAACCAATTTTAGACACCCTGAGAATAAGACCATGACTCAATATTAAATATCTCTAGTTTCTATTTAAAAATCACAATGTCATGTTTTACGAGGAACCTATTGAAAATTGGACAGAGTTTCCCCTGTAAAATAGACACCCCCCTTTTGAAAGAAAGGTAATTCCTACAATGAAAAGGCATTTTTATGATCACCAATAATCACAGATTAATATGGGCCTCCAAACTACATGTCCATGCCCAATTGAGTTCACATTTACATCACAAAAATTCATAATAAATCCAATCATAATTCAAGTATAGCAATTTCTAATCCATACACCCTTATTTATACTCAATACATCAAGATATTCTCAATTCTAATCAAGAACAACTCTATTTAATCAATTTCATGTATTTATATAAGAGCATAACCCTTTTAAATTTTTATCTCACAAACTACGAATAATTTCAATATATGGATTTTATGAAAATTGATCTATATAATATTTTAGAATTTGAAAAATATTTCCAACCATTTCTAAGTTGGTCGAAAAATCACCATCATCACTGGAGCGTGGGGTACACGTGCTTGCACCGAAGGGGCAATGATCTTCACCACCTACCTAGAAATGATGATCTTACCTCCAAAAATCCAATGGAATTAGTCTTGTATCGAAACTCCTCCCAGTTTGTGAGAAATAAAAATTTAAAGGTCAAAGGTGACCCATTTCTATTCACCGATAAAATGGGCCAATTGGTGTCAGATTTCCCTCATTTTCATACGTTTTTAGGCCCGTTAGAGATGATGGTGGTGTTAGTTTCACCCAAAAATGACTAAAATAGGAGATCAGTGACTGACCTAAATGAACTGAAACTTCCAGTTGTGATTCCTCCAAATATGGGTCGTTTTTAAGAAATAAGTTTATGAGTTTTGTAGAACGTCTCGAGAGCTTTTTGTAGAGCCCTATTTTATCAAAAATAGTGGCCGAACGGTGAAGGTATGAGGGTTGGAAGTTGGGGGGTGAGTAGTAACCTATAAGGAAAAGAGTTTAAGATTGAAATTGTTGGACCCCAAACTTTTCTTGGAAGTTAGAACTATTATATGTGAAATGTTGGAAGTTAAAAGCTGGAAAATGTAG
>JAOQMP010111689.1:2903-14078 GCA_027563575.1 Erythroxylum pedicellare
AATACTAAATATGCAAAATCATGTTTCTAGAAATTCTATGAGGAGTATGGCATCTAGAGGAATTTTACCATTTATAAGACACCATAATATAATAGTTTTTCATAAAGGATGAACAAATTAATAATTGAAAAGGCTATATGTTTGAAACTAAATGTATAACTTCCTAAAAGTTTCTAGGTAGAAGCACTGAGTTATGCCATATTGTCTCTTCAACTGATCACTACATATTTAATTAGATAAAAAAGTTATAGAGGAAGTGTGGAACGAAAATAAAGTTGAATTTTCTAGCTTGAAAACCTTTGGTTATCCTACTTTAGTGTATATTTTTTGTAATGAGAGGTCTGAAATTAGTCCAAAATAAAAAAGAATATGTTTATAAGCTATCCAAAAGATGTCAAGGTATACAAGTTATTGGATAAGTATTAAAGAAATGGTGATTAGTAGAGATGCAATGCTTGATGAACAATTTATATTGAAGCATATATATATGTAGATGATATGCCCGTTTTAGAAAAAAAATATAGTACTAGTCAAAAGTTGGTACTAATGGGAACTAGAACGACATACACTAGATACCAAAAGGACTAGATGGTCTAGTTCAGGAGATAGAAGGACTATTTTAAATAAAGAAAAGATTCCCAGTATAGCCATATATAGAGTAAGATCACCATTAAACCTCTAAATAGATATGGTTAGGAAGAGTTAACCTCTTTTATACTTATTATCATTAATGGATATCCAATAACTTTTTAGGAGACCATAGATAGTCAAAAGAAGAAAAAATAAATGGGTGATATAATGGAGAAAATTGAATCTTTATACAAGAAAAAAAAAATAGAGTTGGTTCAACTTCTTGAAGGGATGAGGCCTATTTTCCCTCTTATGGTTAAACATATTTCCATAAAAGCAATGATGGGATTAGTAGTCAGTTTGTATATGCACTTTATAGAGTTGATAAATATGAAAAAAAAACTTTTGATAATGATGGCTTATAGGAGTAGATTTACATAAAGCAACCAGAAGGATAAATTTAATTAACTTGGAGAGCAGCAAATAGTTTGTAAACTAAGGAAGTCACTTTAAGGTCTAAAGTAATCTCCACGAGAATGGTACAAATTGATTTTATTCTTATATTATCTAAATTGGTTATATGAGATATAAGTATGATTGTTGTAATTGTATTAAGATCTTTACTGATGTCTTGCTTTTAATTTTTTTCTATTGTCTATGGATGATATGTTAATTAATGCAAAATTATACATGAAGTGAATAAGCTGAAAACCTTATTGGGATAAGAATTCAACATGAAAGATTTAAGCATTTTCATAAGGATAGGAACTTTAAAAAACTATAGTTATCTAACACTAAAAACTATGGTAATCTCAATGCAATTATATGAATAATGTGTTGGACCTACTTAGCATGGGTATTATAAGCTAGTGAGTTCCATTAGTAAATCACTTTAATAGTTCAGTCTATAGTTGGATTGTCTACAATTACAGTAGAGTATATGATAGTAGTTGAGAATACTAAAGAAGCATTATAGCTTGCAAAAATAGTAAAGGAAATAAGTATTAAATAAGGTATGGTTTAAATGCATTGTGACAATCAAAGTGTCATATATTTGACAGAGTTATATGTATCATACTAGAGCCAAACATATATACATAAATTTTTACAAGATTAGAGAGTTGGATATTGTTAAAGAATGCTCTTACTTATAAGAATATGTAGTTGACATGTCCATAAAGTTAGTTACCATTGATAAATTTAAAAACTTGTTGGGCTTGATCCAAATCTCTAAATGTTAGACGAGGCTACTACCTAATCGATTTGATGTAGTAGGCATGCTCTTCTTTGAAAAGAAAAAAATAAAGACACAACTTAATGTTAGGGTAAGGATTATATGTATAAGTTGAAGTAACTCTATAACACTCTACTCTTGAAGATGCGAGCATATGTTGTGAAATCTCTTAAATTATTTTTTTTTCATATTATTTACTTACTTTTTTTCTCACAATAACTTTGTAGCTAATTTCGTCGTGTTTATCGTGAAGATAGAGTGTTATTACGAAAATTCCATGACTTATGATTATCACCTTAATGTACCCATTAAAGCTATTATAATTTTAAATTGGGAATTATAATTACAATTGCAATCACATTATTATAGTTATGGCTCACTATCATTCGTAGTTATCGTAATAATTCATAATTAATTATAATGTAAATTTAATTTATGATATAAAACTGTAAAAACGAAGTTTCTCGCATTTAGTTGAGAATCGAACTTTTGTGTGACCATTTTGTCAGCTCCAGAATTATATTTAATGATTTTGATGATAACTATATAATATTTCAAAATTCAAATTGTATTTATTTCTTTGTATAGATAACGATATTCTTCTTTAAAAGGAAATAAAATTATAAGAAAATTACTTCCTTTCTTATAGGAACCTTCTTAGTAAACTTTCGTTATTAACATCTAGGAGGATCTTAACTTTTTGAACAATTATCTCCAGAAATTTTTGTTCCAGAAAATCCAAAGTCAACTCAGAATTAAGATGAAACAACAACTAGTTAAAGAAATTGACTATTTAAAGAAGAGCAACAGTACTTGTGATGCAATGAGCATACTTAAACTTTGGAAACATTTGAGCAACGTCTATATTCTTGAGAGTCATATCATTCTTATTTTGTCTTAGAAAGTGAAATCATTCTTTTAAGAGAGAAATTATTTTTAATTTTACATTTTATTTTTCTGTAAGCTTTTAGAAGCTTGTTATACACTTCAAGTGTGGAAGGATGGAGAACCTTGAAAAATATGTACTTGTGAGCTTAGAGAGGCTCATCAAATTTAATACTCGGATTCTTATAGTGAAATACTCAAGTTGGATACTTGGGAACTGGACGTAGGCTTGGGTTGTAAGCTGAACTAGTATAAATCAACTGCGTCTTTCTTCCCTCTCACATTAACTTTTAAATTTTCGTATTATATTATATGTGTTCTTTTTAGCAAGAGGCTCCTTTACTTCATAACAGGCTCCTTTTGTTTTTAACTTACAAGAGTTTCTTTCCAGTTTTAATAGACACCTTCTATTTTAAATTATTTTTAACATAACTTTTTATTTAGCAAGCTCTTGTCATTTAAAAAGCTTTTCATTGTTCAACAAGTTCCTTTCATTTAAATAGGATCCTATCACACAACAGGCTCCTACTATTTTAATTATAAACATGCTTATGTCATTTCTTTCTTAACTAAAAGTAACTTGTAAATTTTTTTAAGTCACACACAATTCACCCCCCTCTTGAATGTGTTTACTTTATCATTTAGTATTAGAGTAAGCTTATACATTTATTATGTTTTACAACACGTGATAAATCATGGCAAACAACTTAAGAAGCCTTAAAGGACAATCCGTCTCAAAGCTTCCTTACTTTAATGAAAACAATTATTGATATAGGAAAGAGATCATGACAATCTATTTCCAATAAGTAGATATTGAAGTCTGGTCAGTCATCAGAGTTAGAGCTTGATTCAAATAATGTAGAAGTATGGACTGATGCTGATAGAAGAAATGTACAGCTAAATGCTAAAACAAACAATCATTTGATCTGTGCATTATATCTCAAAGAATATGAGAAAATATCCTACTGTTTTACAAAAAAGGAAATGTAAGATAAACTATAAGTCACATTTGAAGGAACAAATGAGGTAAAAAAAGCATAGAATAAGTCTTTTAGTGCATTAATACAAAACTATTGGCATGAAACAGAGAGAGACTATGGACGAATTCTTCGAATGCTTCAACAACATCATCATGACCTTAAAGAACTTAGGAAAGATATATCCAAATGAAAAGCTCATAATGAAGATTCTTAGGTCACTACCAAAGGAATGGAGACCTAAAGTGACAACTCTAGAAATGACAAAAGATTTAAACACTATTTCACTTGACTGGCTACAAGGAAATCTGATGATCCATGAAACCCAGCTTAGGCGAGATGAAAGATCCTCCTACAAAAAAGGAATGACACTAAAAGCAATTGACAAATTAAATAGTGATGAAAGTGAAACTGAGTTAGAAATAGACGGAGATGACAAATTCAACTTTATGGTCAAAAAATATGTCCGCTTATATAAAAGAAGCTAATGAAGAAAATAGAAGGAAATAAGAAATCTGAAAACAACAAGTTCCTATTAAAAGGAAAAAGCAACGTTAACAATACACAAAATAATTAAATCATATGCTATCACTGCAAGAAGCTTAGACACACAAGACCAGAATGTCCTCTTCTTTAAAATGACAAGTTAGAGAATAGAAAATCCAGAAAGCAAGCGATGACTGCAACTTGGTCAAATAAGGATTCTGAAAACTTTAAAGAAGAAGAGCCAGAAGAAATCAACAATGTTTGCTTCATGGCTAAATCAGGAGACGATGGGGTATATTGTTCTGACTCTGATATTGAAGTTGATGAATTGAAAAATGCATATAATGAATTGTATGATTAGGACAAAAGGTTGACAATGAAATATTTCAAAGAAGTTGAGAAGTCCAAAAGCAATAATGCATCTCTGAATAGTAAGATTAAATCATTGGAATCTGCAGATGAGAATTTGGCGACCAGGAGTAAGTCTCTTGAGGTTGGCTACAAGAAAAAGGTTTTTAAAAAGGAAGTTATGGAAGAAAGAGTAGCTAAGTTGGAAAATACATCATTAAAAAATGATTATGATAAGGTAAGATAGTTAAAAGAATAAGTCGCCGCCTTAGAACTTGAAAAGGAGAAAAGTGTTGGAAAGATCTTATCTTTAGAAAAAGATCTAGAAAATTTCATTAATGGAAGGAAGAATCTTCATGCATTGCTTCGTAGTGGTAAATGCATTTTTGGTAAGGCTGGAATATGATATAATGAAAACAACAATATTAAGCCATACAAAAACTTCTTTGTTAAATCTAGCAGTAGCTATAGCCAAAATAGCAGAAACCTAATAAGTGGTAAAAATCATAAGAACTATTATTCATTTATTCTGTGCGATTACTATAGTAAACATGGTTCAATTTTGTAATTTTTGCAAAAAGAAATTATCTTAGATGTATGTTTGAAGATTGAAAGGTCAAACTACTAACCTAAAAAGACCCAGAAAAATTTGGATACCTAAAATAAGATTATCCTTTCGGCAAATATGTTTCGAAATGGAGACAAGGAAGAATCAATAGATAGTTGATAGTGGCTATTCGAGACACATGACAGGTGAAATATTACACTTTAATTACATTAAAAGAAAGGACGGAGGTAATGTTGTCTTTGCAAACAAAAATAAAAAAAAGGTCACCGAAATTGGTAAAATTGGTGACTCTAACTCTACCTCTATTGATAATGCTCTCGTTGTTGATGGATTAAAACATAAACTGTTGAGTATGAGTCAGCTATGTGAGAAGGGTTACAAAGTCATTTTATATGCATCTCATTGTGAAATTATCGATATTCATAATGATAATATTATATTTGTTGTTCCTAGAAATCATTATATATATTGTGCTTAACTAGAATACATGTCCACACAAAGTGTTAAGTATTTTGTTTCTCTAGAAAAGGATTCGTTTATCTGGCACAAAAGATTTGGACATGCTAGAATGAGCATTCTATCAAAATTGTCCAAAAACAAGTTAGTAAGAGGACTACCAACCTTAAAGTTCGAAAGCAATCAGGTTTGTAAGGTTTGTTTAGAAGGTAAACAAGTCAGAAATAACTTTCCTCTTAAAAATATTGTGTCTATTAGCCAACCACTTGAACTTGTGCACATGGATTTATTTAGTCTTATTAGGACTCAAAATTTTGGTGGCAAATATTACGGTTTTGTTATAGTAGATGATTTTTTCAGATTTATATGGGTTTATTTTTTATCAAACAAGGATGATGGTTTTGAAGTGTTTGAGAAGTTTTGCAGAAAAATTCAAATATAAAAAGGTACTGCATCACTTCAATTTAGAGCGATCATGGAGGAGAATTTGATAACAGAAAGTTTGAAAATTTTGTGACAACAATGCTGTAACTCAAAACTTCTTATGCCCAAGGAATCCTCAACAAAATAGATTTGTTAGGACTTTCATAGATATGGCCATAACAATGTTATACAAAAGTGGCCAACCTTATGGTTACTGGGTAGAAGCCGCTTGTTATATACTCAACAGGTACCTAATAAGACCTATTCTGAAGAATACCCCCTATGAGTTGTGGAAAGGAAGAAAACTAAATGTTACTTTTGAGCATTTGAATGCAAGTGTTTTGTTCTAAACAATGTAAAAGACAACCTTGGAAAGTTCGATGCGAGATCAAACAAAGCTATCTTTTTAAGCTACAGTACCACTAGTAAAGGATTCAAAGTATATAATAAAAGAATAAAGAAGATAAAAGAATTGATACATATGGTATTTGATGAAGCATTACCTATGACAATAACAACTGACTTAGATGATGAAAAGCATCCATTGGTACCTAAAAATACATCAAAGAATCAAACTACACCTATAATACCTTTAGAATTACAAAATCAGTAAGGCTCCTTAGATGCTAGAATAAAGTAGGCTCCTTTATCTTAGCATAAGCCTATGCAACGAAAAACACTGAGAGAATGGAGAGGTCTTGATACATATTAATATATTTTGAAAGATCTTTTTGAAAGTCTAAGAATAAGATCATCGTTTAATAACAACTTTGTTGCTTTCTTCTCACAAATAAAACCAAAGATCATTGAAGAGGCCCTTATTGATGAAAACTAGGTTTCAGCCATGAAAGAAAAACTGAATCAATTTGACAAAAACAAAGTCTGGAATCTAGTACCTTGTCCTCAAAACAAATTAGTCATTGGGACACGGTGGGTATTTTGAAACAAACTTGACAAAAATGGTAAGGTGGTAAGAAACAAAGCTAGATTTGTAGCTCAATGTTACAATCAATAGGAAGTTATTTATTTTAATGAAACTTATGCACCTGTTGCTAGATTGGAATTGATTAGAATTTTACTTGCCTTTGCATGCTATAGAAACTTCAAATTATTCCAAATGGATGTTAAAAGTGCCTTTTTAAATGGTTACATTAACAAAGAAGTACTTGTGAAGTAACCCCCAAGTTTTGAAGAAGAAAACCATCTAGATTATATAATGAAGTTAACCAAAGCTCTATATAGTTTAAAGCAGGCTCCTTGAGCATGGTATGAGAGGTTAAGTAATTTTCTGCTTGAAAATAAATTTAAAAGAGAAAAGGTTGACAAAACCTTATTTATTAAAACAAAGTATAATGATTTACTCATAGTGTAAATATATGTTGATGACATAATATTTAGTGCTACTAATCTATCCTTCTATGAAGAATTTTAGCATTAATGTGGAGGGAGTTCAAAATGAGCATGATAAGAGAATTATCATTCTTTCTTGGATTACAAATCAGATAAACAAAAAAAGGGATCTTCATTAGCTAAAACAAATACACAAAGGAACTCATCAAGAAATATAATTTTGAGAATGCCAAACTGATGGGTACTCCTATGTACACTAGAACTAAACTTGATAAAGACGAAGAAGGAAAAGCTACTAATGAGACAAATTATAGAGGAATGATTATATTGCTACTATATCTTACAAGATCAAGATTAGACATTATGCTTAGTGTATGTCTTTGAGCATGTTTTCAATCAAATCCAAAAGAAAGCCATCTTCAAGCAGTCAAAAGAATCTTTTGATATCTCCACGGAACCATGGATTTTGAACTATGGTATCCAAAAAATGATTCATTTAAAATAGTGGGCTCTTGTGATGCAAATTATGAAGGTGATAAAGTTGATCAAAAAATCATAAGTGGTCACTGTCAATTTCTTAGAGGATGTCTAGTATTTTAGTCTTGCAAGAAGTAAAATTACACAATGCTTTTGATGACTGAAGCAGAATACATAGCAACTGCCAGCTGTTGTGCTCAAATCTTATGGATGAAGCATCAACTATAAGATTTTTCTCTAAATGTTTCTTGTATTCCTATATTATGTGATAATACTAGTGCTATAAATCTTTCTAAAAATCCTATGCATCAGCTTAGGACTAAGTATATAGAAATCAAACATCATTTTCTTAGAGATCATGTTCTAGAAGGAACCATTGATCTTTTGCATGTTAATACTAAAAATCAAGTGGCTGACATTTTCACCAAGCCACTATCTAAAGATAGATTTTGCGCGTTAAGAAAAGAGTTTGATATGTGTAAACTCTTTGATATTATTTCTGCATGAAAATTCTCTGCTACTTGTCTTTGCATTTCATTTAACAAGATCCTTCTATTTTGATTCCTTAGAAACTCTCTCTTAGTTTAGTAAGCTCTTTAGAGTTTAGAAGGTCCCTTTTAGTTTAGAAGCCTTCTCTTAGGTTAGTAGGTATCTTCTAGATTAGAAGGCTCTTATTATTTTTAGAAGGCTTCTCTCGGGTTGACATTTTAAGTGACATGTGTTCTAAAAACAGGGAGTCATTTATGGCATTGTTTTAACCATTTCGAAAATGCGCATGTAGTCTGACAACTCTATGTATGTCTCTGTTAGAAGATACATGACTGATTACGCTTCCTCTTCTAAACTATACTTCTACTTATCCTTTCACGAGATCAACACTCAGGAATCACTTAGTATACCCTAAACAATCTTCTCTCGTCTATATCATTCTTATCTACACCTCTTATTATCTATACACTCTAACTCTCTGCATTCTTATTATATGTTGTTTTCTGTCTCAAACTTCACCAAGCTCATCTATAATGGTAAGAAAAAATTCAAAAGGACAAAAGAAAATTTTGGCTTCAACTTTTAGGCATAACGAAATACCTCGTCATGAACAAAACTTTTATTTTGCTTCCTCGCCTTTGTCTCCCATAGTAGGTTCTCCAGACACTACTACCAAACTTGTCTTTGTCTCTTTAAAGCTCTAAACTTTAAAAATACCCAGTTAGGAGACCCCCAGAAGATAGGAAAAGGAAGATTGTTGCTATGTTGTCTCTAGATTATCTTGATTCCTCTTCAAACGAAAAAGAAGAAACAACTGAAAAACAATATGCTTCTGAATTAGAAGAAAAAGAAGAAAGAAAGAAAGAAAACAAAAGGAAGAAGAAAAGAAGGAAGAAAGTGAAGAAAAAGAAGAAGAGATTATTAGTAAGGAGGAGTTACTCATAAAAGTGAGATTCCATATACCTATTCTCTCCCTACCTATTCCTTTTGCAAAAACTTCCGTAAATCCTAAACCAGGTCCCAAAGAGAAGAAAGTGCCTGAAGTGCACTGGGCAATAAATGACGATGGTTTAAATGAAGAACCTTCTCGATTGGAAAGAAGACCACATACTAGAGGAAATGTTACAAACCAAGTTCCACAAGAAGAAATTGTTGAGGTAGAAGAAAAAGAAAAGAAGAATCAAAGAAAAGAGAAAGGGAAGAAATAGGAAAAGGAAAAGAGCCTTTGGTTGAAGAAAATATTGAGGATTTCATTACAAGGAATGAACTATTCCTCAAAGAGGCTTTATTCGAAGAAATCCCTAAGGCCAAAAGAATAAAATCGAAGAAACTAACCATTCTTCGTAAGGGAGATGTTTCAATACTAGTGAAGTTATTCCAGTCAATGGAGGTTAAAGTAAGATATAAGATGCACTATAAGAAGAGAAAGGTGGCAGCTGGACAGATCTTGCCTCCTCATCTATTCAATGATATAAGTATTCTGATCACTCCCTATTTTCTCTCTTAAGCTTGGACAAAATTGTGTGTGATCAACTAGTCAAATGTTTTTACACACATATGAGAAGGGAAGAAATTGATGGGAAGCTGACAGTCATCTCTTGGGTATGCGATTGTAAGATTATAGTTACAGAGGAAATCTTAGGAAACATCTGAGCATAATTCCTGAAGGTAAGGCAAAGCTTTCTTGTCATAAGTGGGACATTGCTGCATTGATCTGGGAGAAGTAGTGAACTTCATTTGTATGAATACTAAAAATATCCATGAAAGGAGACCCTGGTGCAGACACTTGAACCTTTTGCCAAGATTCCTTGCATCCATTTCGGCTACCTCCATTTTTCCAAAGAATAGTTTAGTCGAGAGGTGCAGTCTCCTAAATACGTATGTGGTTTACAATTTATTAAAGGGCAATAAGATGAATCTCCTGGCAGTGATCCTAAAGTTCATGGTAGATAAAGAAAGTCACAAGAACACAACTAGTGGTCTATGTTATGGAATGTTGTTGACTAAGATTTTTGCATATTTTGGAGTGTTGTTTTATAACTTGAATTGGTATGAACTAGCAAAGTTTCATTCTTCCATTACTTACCGTTTTGGTTACAAAATGAAGGACAACATGTGGGTTGAAAAGAAGTCAGAAAGAGCTACAAGTATTTTGAGTCCAACCCTACAAAAATCAGCCTCTATTCCACTCCAAAGCACGAATGACTTGATCTTGCAATAACTGAGGGACATTCACTCTAATCAGTATCAAATGTGCAAACAAATTGACAACCTCTAAAACCAAGTCCTGGATTTGTAAATTTTCCTTAGGAAAACTTTTCACTGACTTTGTAAATTATTTTTTTCTCATCATATTTCATTATGTTTTATTTCACTTCCTCCCTATTCTCTATTATTTTTTATAACGATAAAAGGGAGAGTTTATGTTGATATATTTTTGAAAATTTCTAAATATATGATGATTAATGTTTTATTTCACTTCCTCTCTATTCCCTATTCTCAATGCATATTTCTTAATGTTGATGTTGCCTCGATTATATATATGATTAATTTTGCTATTGAACTTGTAAAAGTTTGAGATATATAAATGATAGGTTTCTTTCTTAAGAGAAATACTCCTTCTAATTATGTCTGAACATATAAAAGTCACAGGTATCTTTTGAAATTATCTATTATCTCTTTGAATTTTGAAATTATATCTTATTATTGCTTGTCATCATTAAAAAAGTGAGATTGTTAGCTCAAGGTTTATAACAATTTTGTTGATAACTATATAATCTTTTAAAACTCAAATTGGATTTATTTCCTTGTATAGATAATGATATTCTTCTTTAAAAGGAAATAACATCATAGGAAAATTACTTGCTTTCTTGCGGGAACCTTTTTAGTAAACTTTCCTTATTAACATTCAG
>JAOQMP010111714.1:0-14075 GCA_027563575.1 Erythroxylum pedicellare
TCCTCTTTTTCTTTTATAGATCCATTTACACCCTATGACTTTTACATCTGGTAGTAGATCTATATGGATCCAGACTTCATTGGCATACATGGAATCTATTTCCGATTCCATCCCCTTGAGCCATTTTTCTTCATCAACATCATTAATAGCTTGTGTATAGGTAATGGGATCTGTTTCTTCTTGGTCTGAGATGGATAATGCCTTCTCCGAAACCTAGACACCTATCTAGTTGTCTCACAACCCTCCCACTATTTCTAGGTATTACTTAATGCTTAGGTTGCTCTTCCGATTCAACTTATGATTCCATTTCGACATCTTGTTCTACTATATCCAAATCATCTCTTGGTTTGGAAGAAATAGCTAACTCTTTAAGTACTACTTCACTTATTCCTTTGTGGTTTCTCATAAAATCTTCCTCTAGGAAGGTTGCATTTGTTGACACAAATACCTTCCTATCCTGAGGATTGTAAAAATACTACCCGTAGTATATCTTACAAACAAACGTACTTCTGACCTTGGTTTCATCTTTATAGATTCAAGCCTTAGAATATGGGTTGGGCAGCACCAACTCTTTAAATACCTCAATAAAGGCACTCGGCCAGGCCATAACTCCCTAGGTGTTTTAGGCAACAATTTGGATGGAGCAAAGTTAAGAAGATAAGTTGTTGTTTGTATGACATATCCCTAAAATGATTCTAAAAGGCTAACGTAGGACATCATTGATCTTACCATTTCCAATATAGTCCTATTTTGCCTCTCAGCTATACCATTCTATTGAGGTATTCAAGGAGCTGACAAGTTGGAAACAATTCCATTGTCAATTAAATATTGTTAGAACTCTCCAAATAAGTACTCACCACCTCGATCCAATCGAAGTTGTTTTAATGGCTTGCCTAGCTGCTTCTCAGCTTCAGCTTTGAATTCTTTGAACTTTTCAAAGGACTCACTCTTTTTATGCATCAAATACAAACAACCACATCGAAAGTAATTAGCTATAAAGGTTATGAAACATTCATAACCTCCTCTAGCTTATATATTTATGGGCCCACACACATCTCTCAAAATGGAATCTATTCCAAATATATATGCCATGGTTCCTTACTTCGACAGAGTATAAATATCTCAATTTTATATTTTTAAATACCTTTTCAGACCTATTACTGATACTAAGTAGTAGTAAGTATGTACCAGGTCCAATGTGGATTCAAATCTATTTCCTTTGGAAGAAAATGAGGCTTTGGTCATTTTTCTTTCAATACAAGATTCACAGGTGGGTAATAGATTATTATCCAATCCTGCAAGGATCCCATCCTTCACTAACCCTTCAAGTCTTTGCTGATTGATATGACTCATTCTTAAATGCCACAAATATTTTGAATTAATGCTAGAGTCATTGGATTATCTTAGTTTTATTAATTCTATGGTGTTTAGTAAGCCTGTCATAGGTTCTATAAAGAAGAATCCCTACTTAATTATCGCATTACAAATAAAATCCTTATTCTTATAAATTGAAACAATATTTTCAAAATATAAGGAATAACTAGTTTTATTAGACGAAAATAGAAATTATATTCCTTGCAATTATTAGGATGTAATATACATCATCCAAATATAACCTATCACCACTAGGAAAGTCCAAGATAATTACTCCCACTGATTTTGCTGAAACATAGGATCCATCTGCTATCTTGACTTGAAACTGGCCTTTATGTAGTCTTTTCTTTTACTGGAACCCCTGAAAAGAATTGCAAACATGGTTAGCGGCTCCTGAATCTAATATCCAAGAATCAGAATCTAACATAATTCTAATTCCTAACAAACTTAGGAAACCCATACCTTGTTTGCTTTTAAGGGACTCAAGGTAAACTGCACAGTTTCTTTTCCAGTGACCCTGCTCACCATATTGGAAACACTTTCCCTTGGAGTCCGCTTTGGCATTCTTTTTCCTGGGTTAGACCTTGACCCCTATTTGGGCCTTCTTTTTCTATGGACCCTTCTTCTTTTGCTTGCCCTTACCCTTGGGCTTAGAAGAAGAGCAAAACATACATATATATATTTCTACCACATAAAAATATACAACATATAAAATTTAATTGCCAACCCATACATCATATATAGAAACTGAAATCATGCATAATAACCTGAATCTGATACCAATTGTTGGACTGAAAATAAAAGCATGCAAGATTTAGCTAAAACGGTAGATTTCAAAACTTTTTCAAATTCAAAACATAGCGGAAATAACATAACCAAATCAACATGTTTCAACCACACATAATACGGTGTAAGGAAAATAATTTACATAAAAACAAGGTGGTAGAAATATACCGACTACTTGTTACAGCTTTGACTCCTCGCTTTTGTATCCTCTCTAAATCCTTGCTATAGCTTTAACTCTTTTGTATCCTTTCCTTTGTTAATGTATCCTCTCCTTATTGTTGTATCCTCGACCAATATGATCTACTACTTGTTCTTCTTGGACAACGTAGTTAACAATATCCTTTGGTGGGAAAGGAGAAGAAATATTTTGAGGAGATTTTTCTTAAAAGAAAGAAGCCAAAAATGAGACTCTTCTTATTCAAGTTTTGGCTATGCATGCATGAGAGGAGAGAGTGAGTCAAAAATGCAAGAACCTTTCTTACTTTTCTTGTCAATTTCGGTTATCATGAATGAAAGAAGTGATGTGCATCTAATGCCTCACTTCATTCTTTAATCAATCATAAAGAAGCCAATAAATGAGACTCTTCTCATTTGTTTAAGATGGCTATATAAAAAGACCAATAACCTAAATGAGACCTTCTCATTTTCGATTATGGATGAAAGGAAGAGAGAGTACATCAAATGCACCTCGTCCTTTCTTTAATCAAATGAATGCTAAAAGGTTACATTATATGCTATTATTAAAAGACAACCATTAAACCATTTAATGATAAGATCATTACTCCATTTAATGATGATAAAAGCATGATAAAAACCATCTTTAATTTATCAATTAATTACTAAATGTGCAGTTGCACATTTAGCTATAAGAAACCAAAATATGCCCTCCTTTCTTTGATAACTTTGTTTCAATTTAATTAATCAAATCAAACCAAACTCAAGCCCAATATTAAATGTTCATTTGGGCTTCTAATTAAAGTAAGACCAACATTTAACGATAGGCTTAAAAACCTCTATTTATATTTCTTAATTTACCTGATAACCTTCCTAGAAGCCAAATGGGGAATTTAATTGGACTTATATAATTCAAGCTCCCATAAACCCGGAATTAATTTAATATCGTTAGAATTAATTCCAGCTTGTTAACCAAATGTCATTCCACTAAAGACAATTGGTTGAACTCTTGAATTACTAAATATTATGAGGATACATGTTTTAAACAAAATGTCCAATTGCAAACTTTATTATTAACCATATTATAGCTATCTATACAATAAAGGGTAAAATTATCGTTTTTCCCTTATGTTGGTTTTTCCTTCTGGTTCTCCTGTTTTAGTCTATATGGTTATTAACACACAAGATCTCATCTTGGTATTAAGGCTTGATAGGTAGCTAGTCTATCAAACTACTAGTGCTAGTTTAATTACCAAACTCCGTAAAACATCTAGAAGTGATGATATCACCACAAACACTTTATTTGAGTGAATGTTCCCTAACACATGTTTTAATTAATAATTCCAACATGTAGACACTGGATTGATACTCCATAAAAATCCACTTCGATCATATCAAGAATTATAATGAAACACATATGAGTTCACCACTCATCAAAATTGTGGTTTGTAATAAAAGAATGCTAAGGTGTATGTTTTAAGATTAAAGTATCGACCCATTTTATTCTTTAAAAAGATACTTGATTACATATTCATTTAATAGTTCCATTATCAATAGTCAACTACTATAATGATATGAAACTCATCATTCCCTTGAAGTAAACTCTTTTACTTACATGGAGATAAATCGCAACACTACAGTTCTAAATCATAATCAAGCAACCAACTTGATTATTCAACTATGAATCAACTAATTTAGTTTTTAATAATATACATGTTTCCCATACATCTCCATGTATATGTATATTACTTACAAAGGAATTTTGGTACCTTATGACTAGATATATAATGCTCATACAAATAAAACCAAACTCTTTTGTTTTATTAATAATAAATATTTTTGTTACAAAAGTAACTAGAAGAAAATTACGTTATATGTAAGTACACTTGCTTTTAAGGGAAATATATTTACATAACTCCAGCAGTAAACTTACTAACAAAAACAAAATTATAAAATGTAAATACAGTTTATTCAAAAGGAGATATCCCCCAAATCCAAAGGTATTAGCTTTAAGAAAAGTATACAAACTAAAAGACAAGTCCAAATGGAGTTCTAAATATGAAAGGAGCGGAAACAAGATAACATCCCAAGTCTAAAGACTTGTGATGAGAAAATTAAAAGCTTAAACTACAATCTCCTTAAGATCATATTCAAAGATGTAATGGTTGCAATAAAGGCCAAATACCAAGAAGATGGGATAATAACCACTCCTCTAACTTACCTAATCACTGCTTATAGATGTAAAAATACCCTTGTAATTCCCTTATTATCTAACTTTGAAGGACCTATTGAATTTAAATTTGGAACATTGTTCATTAATCTTCTCCCTTATGGTTTAGAGTTCTATTGAAATTAGAGGTACTCCTTTATCTATCGCATCAATACCATCCCAAATTTTTCCTTCATCCTTCCTCTAGAAGACATGTATACTCTATTAACCTTTCTAAACATACCTATAGACATAGTCATCTTAAAGTTGGTAGCAAACATAAAAGAATCCAACAAAAAATTGGAGAGAATTTCAAAGACATTCAAATTCTATTCTATTTTATTCAAGTAAGACACACTATAAATAACTATTTTCCTCGTTTATGTCATTTCATCTAAATTTATAGTAAATTAGTAAATAAGGTTGCATAGGTTTGTTTTATTAGACATTATAGGGAAAATTGGTCTCAAAATACAACTATTAATATTTTTTATTATCCCTAAAATGAAATAGATATTGACACAATGCTAGATTATTATATGAGTTTTGGATTTGGTGGGATTGTAGGTAGAACTACCTCCTAAATTCTTATAAAGTTCTTCAATTGGAAAGTTAGTTTTGTATTCCTTAAATGATTATCTCTTAAGGAGCTTAATGATTAAAGCTCACACTTTACTTGAAACTCTTTAAAAGATATTTTCCTAGTCTACATATAAGTGAAAAACTAATAACACCCTCATCATCTATGCTAATTTTTTTATCTATATTTATAATGGACAGTTTCATAAGGCTGTTGATTGAACTCAACTTTCCTATATCAATTGGTGAAAATTTCATGGTTTTTATTATACTTCTTGGCTCTTATTTTCAGATTTTGTGCTTAATTTATCTCTTGAGTGCTTGTCTTGAATTAATGTAGTTTGAGGGTAAAATTATCACAAATAATTAGTAATTGTACTAAATTAAATTTTTGAGAATAATTGATACTGCAAAATACTATTTTTCATTGTAAGAGATTCAAGAATTAGAGCCAAGGAGTGAAGACTAACAGCATAAGTCAATAAGTCAATGAGGGCAATAAGCAAGTTCGTCGTGGCAAAGATGATGTTTCACCACAATGAAATCTAAAGATCTACTGAAAAGACCTTTCGAGAAAATTTTGTCACGGCGAGCACTAATGCTTGCACCACGGCGAAATCTGAAGTTGACTGAAGAAATCTTTCGGGAAAAGTTCACCATGGTGAACTCATTCCCTCGCCACAGCGAAACCTTCGAATTGGCACAGACCCAAACCATCTTTGGTAAGTGTAACTTGATCCATTAACCCATTTTATGAAAAAGACCTATTTTAGGCTAAGTTACAAGTAGGAGAAGAGCCGACACTTTATACTGTTAATCCATCGTCTCATACAACTCCATCTTCACACACACACCATCATATTCTCTCATCCATACCATTTTCTTCCATTTTCGACCATCGATTGCTATCCTGGGTATCTTTAGTGGTTTTCAGTTGCGAAGTCTCTTGGAGCTATAAGTAGCTAGGTACCTCTATTCTCTTAAAGATGTAGCAATGGCATGAGTTCAATGGGCTTAAAAGGGGAGTAGCTTAATCCATGTTCAGCTATCATTTATGAACTCCTAGGTTTAGGATTTGTAATTTATAGTTGAACATTCTTGATTAGAGTTTAATCAAGTGTTGGATATTCAATGTGTGGTCAAGATTTGTTGATCTAGAACTTTGAGCATAAATATATAAAGTCTCATATATGTCTATTTGACATCTTGTTGAATCTCTTTTATCTTGCATAGTTCTGTTTGATATTGAGTTGGTTTGAGATCCCAAAGTGACTTATTGCATTGACTTACCCACTATAAACACTAAGGGCATTTAACAAGGTCTTAAGAAATGGATTTTGTTGATTAAGACCTTGGACTTAAAGAGTTCTTTAAGGTTTACCCATTTGAAACTTAGTGATTTTCACTCCCATCGAAAATTGATTTCTAACTATGATAGCCAAAGCTCATTTTCAAGAGGATACTATCACCATTTGATCATTGTCTTTATCTTTCTATTTTCCAATCCCAAAAACCCAAAAATACATTTTACACATTTTTTATAATTCCATTTAATTCAGCTAAGGTTCCCAAAGATCGAAACCCCCTCTTTACCAATTTAGCTTGCATTTAATGACATATAGGTTAGCTTAGGTCCATTTGTTTAGGTTCCGATTAAGTGAGACAACTTGAGGTTGCATCCCATATTGCAATCCTTAGATTATATTTTTTATTTGATCTGTAAAGTTACGAACTAAGGTCCGGATCAAAATGACGCCATTGCTGGGGAACTAAGCAATTGGTTCTCTAGGTTAGTTTATATCATTTTGCTGCTAAGTGAGGTTCGGAGCCTTTATTTAGATTGCATTCTACATAGTTTAGCTTCATAATTGTCAATATTATAGGATTTCGTTTTCTTTACATAGCATAAAAATTTTGAAAACACAAACAAACATAACACTGAACTTTTTCACTTTTCATACCTAACATTTTTTACACCCACATAGTTTGGAACATTCCTTTGATTGCTTTTCGATACATACATACTTTACTTGTATACATACTATCACTCATTTACACACTTGCATCCATCACATCTCGTCTTTTTGTTTGACTTTGTGTGCTTGCAAGTAAATTTTGTTACATTTTATTTTCATTTCAATTGTTTTCATGCATGCCTCGGAAAGCCAAACTTCTACTTTTCTACCCTGAAATTGAGAGACGTTTGAGATAGATTATAAAGGAGATGAGAGAGAAAGAGAAAATTCAAGTAATTATTGAAGAGGAATCAAGTCGGCTAAGCAGTGAGAGTGAATCATTAGAAGGAGTGATAATGGCTGAGAACCCAACTTTTCTACAAAACCCTAACCTTAATGCCAATCAACCTAGGAATGGTGATAATGGAGGTAATAGGGAGTAGGAGCGAGTTGGTGAGAATAACAAAAATCAAAGAAGCAGGACCATTAGGGAAGCAACTACCTCTGATGTGAATTATGACCCATTTACTGCTACTTGTCCTAATTTTGATGTGAATTTTGAAGTTAAAGGATTGCTCATTAACTCTCTTCCTAAATTTTATGACTTGATAGGATAAAATCCCTACATCCATTTGCAATCTTTGTCCATGACTTTTTAGAGTATGAAACTTGTGGGAGCTTCACTTGATCAAGTATTATGGAAGGTTTTTGATCTATAGTTGAAGGGAAAAGCAAGGGAGTGGTATATGAGCCTCCAAGGACATGTGGAGAATGATTACCATAGTTGGGCCAATCTGCAAAAGGCATTCCTAGAGAAATGTTTTCCAGCCTCTAGAACTTCGTCAATGAGGAAGGAGATCTATTCAGCATGGCAAGATTATGATGAGTCACTCTATGACTATTGGAACCACTTCTAAGACTTATTGTCCAGATGTCCCCACCATCAGATACTTGATGAGCAATTAGTGTAGTATTTTTATGATGGGCTAAAAAGTCAAGATAAAGGTATGTTAGATTTGGCATTGGGAGGTTCTTTGATTGACCTTATAGCTTTGGAGGCATAGGATCTGATCAAGAAGATGGCTTTAAATCGTCAATAGTACAATGTTAGAGATACTAAAGGTGTCCATAAGTTAGGAGTTTCGACAACCCATTCTAGAAGAACGGAAAGTCTAGAGTCTAAAGCTGACTCTTTGGAGAGTAAAGTCACTTCACAATTGTCCTTCATCACTGCAGAATTGAAAAACATGAGTGTGCATTGCCCAACACCTTCTATGGATCCTACTACACCCAGTTGTGATACTTGTAGGTCAGTAATGCACATATCTAGTGTCTGCCCTGGTAGTTATAAAGAGGTGTCTACTGTATATTAGGGTCAACCAAATTAGAAATGGGACTCCTATTCCAACACCTATAACGAGGGATGGAAAGCAAATCTTAGGCTCAGTTGGGGGAATGAAGAAGGAAGAGGTCTAAACAGATTTCAACAAAGTAGAGGAGCTAGTACTTCCATAAACCAGTTCCATAACCAACAGCAAGCTCTAACCATCCCACTAAAGGAGGAAACTAATCAACTTTTGCATAATATGATGGTGTTGATGAAGGAGGAAAAGATTTCGAACAATAACCAGTTCAATGAAATAGCCTCTCTCATTTAACAAGATTCTTCTAAAAATACTGCTCAGTTTAATGCTCTAGAAAAGAGAATGGAGCAATGGGAGATGAAGCATGAGAATATCAACTCCTACATCACTCAATTATCTAATAACGTGAGTGAGAATCAAGCGAGAAGTAATAGAACTATCCTTCGAATACTGTTATGAACCCCAAAAGTTTGAATGCCATAACCCTCCGAAATGGGAAATAAGTGAGGTTAAAAAATCAAGATGAGGGAGAAGATGAAGAGGAGATTGAGAGCAGATAATTTCCTTCAACAAATGAGAGAGTCAAGAAGTCCAAAAGTTCTAAGGAAAGAGCACTTCTAACTAAAAAGGAGTCCAAACTATTAAAGAGCAAGGAAGCAAATTCTGAAACCAATCTGGAATCAAGCTAGTAAGGAGCCGATGAAGCGAATGACAAGGAGGTAAATCTTAAATACTTTCCTTTTGGCAATTTGTATTTGCTTAGCAAAAGAATGACTGATATTAAACATGAGAAAGATGTAATTGATTTGTTTAAGAAAGTAGAAGTCAACATCCCTTTGCTTGATCTAGTGAAAAGGGTTCCTGCATATGCTAAATATCTTAAGGACCTATGCACCAATAAAAAAAAGTTCAGAACGAATGAAAGAGTGCAAGTCAGCTCAATGTGTCTGCATTGTTCAAAACCCCAAATACCAGTAAAATGCCAAGACCCTAGATCTTTAAACATCCCATGCACTATATAAAAAGTTACCATAGGAGGAGTGTTGTTAGATCTAGGGGCAGCCATTAATGTGATACCTAAGTCTGTCTACACATCATTAGGATTCAAAAGTCTAAAGCCTACATCTGTAGTTTTACAATTGGATGATAGGTTTCTTAGGCATCCAGTGGGCATCATAGATGACATTTTAGTCCAAGTAAAGGGTTTGGTCTTTCCAGTTGATTTTTATGTAGGTTGCATGTCTTCTGAAGTTATGCAAGACACGACCTTTATTCTCAATAGACCCTTCTTAAGGACTGCTAGTACTATGATTAGCATGAAAGAAGGTACTATCACCATAAAGGTAGGAGATCAACAAGTGAGATTTAACATGTACAAAGCTATGAAACATTGCTATGAGGATTATTCACTTTTAGGTGTTAACATGCTTGATATTGTTATTGATGATGCATGCTCTGAGTTTGAACTCCAACATGCTTACTCTAGCTCTGCACTGAACTCATTGAATTCTTTAATTGTCAATGATGACTCTTCAGGAGAATGGTTTTCTGTTAATATTTCAGGCAAATCCAAAATTGAGGAGGCTGAAACCGTCACAACAAATGGTAAAGTCATCTTACCATAATATGGCTATTTGTCGAAGGTTCACTAAGAGAACCAACAACCTTCGTAATCATCAGGCTGTTTCTCTCTTTCACTTGTTTACTTGTTTTTTCTCTATGACTGAGTATGACATTCTGGATACATTAGTTTGTTGAATAAGTGTGGGGGAGAAACAAATTCAGTAGGACATTAGTTTAGCTTTTAGTTTTATCAGTTTTTCAACTCAATAATTCCTCTCCCGTTTTATGATTGCTGTGCCTTTTGGCTTTATGCATGATACACCTTCAAGTTTGAGGAATTTATATGATTGATTGTGTTGCACTTTGTTTTCTTGAGCTATTCTGGTGCATGAAGACTTGTATATGATCTCTAAGTGTACTGAGTATCTAGCTTGTGTCTTTGGTGTGTTTGTGAGTCAATTTTTTCTCATTTTTGTCTTTGCTTTGTTTTCCTTTTAGGTAACCTTTGCCGTGGTTTGAATTCCTCATCACCGCGACGAACTTACCTTGTTTCCTTCTTGTTGCTCTCAATAAAATTTCACCGCGGCGTGGATTCTACATCATTGCGGAAAAAGTTCCTCACAATTTCTTTCGGGTAAACTTTGTCGTGGCGAGAAGTTTACTTCATTGTAGCAAACATACATCATTTATTTCTATTCCTTTCGGGTGTGTTTCACCAAGGCATGCATTCCATGTCGCTGTAGCAAACTTCCCAACATTCTTCTTTGTTCCTTTCAAGTTAATTTCTCCACGGCATGAGTTCATGTCACTACGGTGAAACATTGATATTTCGCTGTTTTTGCAACTAAGCCACAATGAATTTCAATGTTCGCCACGGCTAAAGTTTAATCTGCACAAAATTGACGCAGTGAAATTACCCTTCCACCCATCTTTTTTCTTAACCTTTCGTATTCCTCCTGTTCCTTTTCATCATTTCATACCACAAACCCTGTATAAAAACCCCCTCCCTCATCTCCATCCCTCTTTCTTCTCTATGACGCTCTTGACGTTTACTCTCCTCTGACTCTCTAAGTGTTTTTCTTCCCTCTTCGTCAGTATTTTCTTCTCTTCATTTTTCTTAGTTTTTGTATTATTTAGGGTAGATTAAGTTTATTATTTTGTTCTCTTTTCCATTTTCCTTTTTAGATTCATTTTGTTTAGGATAGTTTGTTTTACTCGTTTGTTTAAGTTATATTTCAATGTTCATTTTTACAGAACAATGCCTCATGTTAAACTCCCAACCCGTAGTACCCTGACTGCCCCTCCTAGCCTTCCTAGTGATTCCAATTCTTCTGATAGTTTCACCTTTGCGGAAATAGCTAAAAAAGTAGACACTAGGTAATTTATTGAACAGCGACCCTTTCTCTTAGCTCCCTCTGACAATCCCTTTGTGCAACAACTTTTTTCCTCCCAACTTATAGGATTAGTCAAACCCTGTGACCAAGGCAATGAAAAATTTGTTCATTATTTTTACACCCATGCCAAATTCCATATCACCATGGAAATTAACTTCCGTGGTGTTAAAGCACCCAATACATTCACCACTGCTAGTATCCGTCACCACTTCAATCTTTCTCCTATTCTCTGTTGCCACTATAATCAGCTAACACATAACTATCCCTCGGGTGATGTTATTCGCACCCTATATCAAGAGGGCATCGAATGGCATCGATCGAGATATTACCAATTATACCTCAAATGATATGATCTCCGACCCACAACTGGCCTTTGGATCCATCTAGTATGCAACAATATCATCCTAACCACCTACCTCGCCCATGTGACTAAACAAACCCTCTATATCTACCTCCTAATGATTGGTCACCTAGTCAACATAGCTAATACTATCGACTCCACCTTACACTACTCTATCACCACTTCCAAATTCACCAATTCCATCACCCTTCCCCACCTCATTACCGACATATTTTGAGAACACAATATTCGAGAATTAAAAAATGATAGCTATTTCAACCCGGCCCATCGCTATAGGTATACCTGCTTAAAGCAACTCACCATTCACCCTCCTCATCCCGCTACCCATGTTCCAAATATTGATGCAACCTCTGCAACTGTGACATCAAATGAGGATGATCCTCCTACTCAGGACGCTCCTAAGCTTGTAACTTTACAAGCCCTTGCTAGTAAAGTCAACGAACTTTGTGTGGATCACTCTCATCTTTGGGACACTCTCTTTCAGGAGATAGCCTGCCAAAAAGAGAGAGAGGCGTTATATGACTGGGATAGGCGGTATCATCAGCGTATGGATGCGTTGCTCACCGAGCACCTTCACTTCTAGCTACCATCTGATGAAGATGACCCCCTGAGCAGCACTGGCACATCGGGAGCAAGCCCCTCTAGATCTAGGGATGATCTTCTTATAGAGTAGCTCGATTCAATTGTTCTTTATGTTTTAGCTACTTATGTTTTAGTTTTCATTATGTTGGATACTCAGTTACATTTTTGTCATATACAAAATTAATGGTCGGTAATTTATGTAATTCTCGTTGTGCTTTTCCCGATGTGTTATTATTTAATAGCCTTCCACTTCCTTTTCAATTCATACGGCCTTTTAATTGTTCTTCACATTGAGGACAATATGATGTTTAAGCGTAGTGGAGGTTATTCCATTTCGGCAATTCTAGTTTACGCATCATTTTTGGCCATTTAATCGCTTGTGCAAGTCATTTATGTGTCCTATGTAAATTTTTAAACTTGGTAATTGAGTTGAATTGCATTTTTCAAGTGTGTCTGCAATTTTTCGTTGCAGCGAGCTCTTGGTTTCCCCACGGTGACTCTAATCCTTCATAAAAGAAACTGTTTTAAATTCCCTCATTTCAATAATTCTCCCAAATTAAATTCTTTTCACTCCTTTGTCTTGATGATTTTATAAATTTCAAAGTTGTCTATATGTTTTTGAAAACATCATCTATGTTTTTAAATGATAGTTGATTTTGGTTAATTTCATTTTCAACATTTTCATAAGAAGCAAGTGAGGGTATGCTAAGAGAGTAACATTATGTGTTTTTAAACCTTGAGATTGTTTAATTGATATACTAACCTTGTTGGAAGGATATTTGGGCCTGAATTCTTTCATTTTTGTGTGTATGTGCTTAATTCCATATCTCTCTAGAACTTGTTTTAATTCTTGATTAAAGCTTGATGAACTAAAATTTTGTTAATATAATAGAGGCATTCCCTTCCAAACCTACTTACCCAAACATAAACCCCAAACACTTAACCTTTGCTAGCCCCTTTGAGCTTTCTTTTGAGCGCATACTGATTGAGCCCAAGTTTATTATTTAAATTGGCAACACTTTCATGGCCTTTACTATAATTTTTGACTCCTCATTCTTGATTTTTTGCTTAAATTAATCCTTGAGTGTGCACTTTTATTTTATACAATTTGATAGTAAAAATTGTCATAATTGGTATTAATTGCATTTCTTAAGTTTTATAAGAACAATTGATACTACAAATTGCTAATTTTTGATTGTATGATCCTTAAGGAGAAGGGAGTCAATGTGTCGAATTGAAGACAATAGGAGATGATAACCTTCGAGAAAAGTTCGCTGCAGCGAAGGACGAGGAATCCAGGCAAAGGTTTCAGGAATAGTTCACCACGGCAAAGGATCCAGAAACATGTAACGTCGCGGCAAAACATCGAAAACCTGAACATATTTGGAAAAATCTCTCACTGTTCCAACCTGACCTGCGACCCAACATTTAAAAACATGCCAAATTAGGTTATGGGAGAGACTTTAACAACACTGTACGGAGGAGAGCCAACACTTGAACACACTTACTCTCGGCCTTCATCCATAACTTCTATCCATTTTTCATCTTCGACTTCATCATTTGCTGCTGTTGCCCTAGATGCTATCGGTGTGCTTACAATCGTGAGTGTTCTCGGAGTGATGCTTGGCTAAGCACTATTTCCTCTTGAAGATGTAGTGATGGCTTGAGTTCGATGGGCTTCAAAAGGGAGTAGTTTTACATTGTCATATTTGACTACATTGTTATAAACTCCTG
>JAOQMP010111768.1:0-14071 GCA_027563575.1 Erythroxylum pedicellare
AAGTTTAATTGAAATTAGAATTTAATTTCAATTAAATTACTAAAATGTCCAAAGCTTATTATAAATAGGCTTAAGCTCTATGGGACTAGCACTTCATGCTTAACCGTCTCTGTAAGAGTTATAGAGTTCTCTTAACTCATTCTATGGATATCGTTAGAGGCCGGACACTTGTGCGGCTACGATGGTTGAGACGAATTAGTTTCAGAAATAATTCGAGGGATACAACAAGATAAAGATCAAGCTTCGAAATAAGGTACAAATTAAGTTTTCACTTTATAATGATTCGTGTTAATCATTTCATATAATTAAATAAATCTTGGTTTTTGGGAAATCAGAAACCACAGAAATGTTTCATGATTATTCTACTGCGGTCAAGATCGAATCTCGACCCGATTTCCCATCAGTTTCATCCTTTTATGTTTGTGTGATTCATTAGAGACGCTCTATGTTGATCGTTGTAGTTTACGACAACCCAACGTGGACAAGATTAAATAATGAAGGAGATTGTCAGAAGTTTGTAAGCATCTTACATTTCATGCTTTTATTTTCTATATCTATATGCATGAGTTGGTCTATTTTTCTTTTTAAGGTTTCATTTTATTTTCCACTGTGCATATTTGATTTATATTATGTATGAGATGCATGGTCGAAACCTTACAGTGGTATCAGAGCCATCTTGTGCCTTGTTAGATGTAGAATACATGACATGTAAAAACTGTTTTCATGGTTGTGACAGCTTAGGGTCCTGTAATGTATTGTTCGAAATTAATTATAGACAAATGTTTTTAACGATTTTCTTTCACCAATATGTTCATAAGATGCATGTGAATGATTCAGTATGAATGAAAATAATTTAAATGTGATTATAGTATTTAATTTAGAATTTACAAGAACATGTATGAAATTTGTCTTTCTGCAGGGTTATGATGTCTATTGGCTAAATTGATGAGGTTACATATGATTTTCGTGGAATTGATTATGGAAAAATTATAGGATTTGTTTTGTTTCATGTTTTTGTATATTAATATTTCGGTTCCAAAACTTTAAAAGTATTTTTATTTGCTCAAAATGTGTTAATTTGATGTTTTATGTATGTCTAAATGATTTTTCTCGAAATTTGATTTCCATAAAAATTTTAGAAATCATATTTTTCATTTTTGGTGTCATATTGGTGTTTCGATGATCATAATAATTTTTGGGTGATTCCTAAATTATTTTGATCATCATGAAATGACCTAGAGATGATTGAAATGATAATTTGATGTTCTAGAAATTTTGAGAAATTATAGAAATTAATTTTGAATTAATTTTAGTAGAGCAATAGATTTTCTAATAAGACTAGAAAAATTGGCATGTGTGTCAAAATTGAAGTTGTTTAATTTTGGACATCCAATAATTATTTTAAGGTAAATTAATTATGAGTTAATTTCTGCAATTAGTAATTCATGTTAATTAGATTAATATTAATTCCAAATGAAATAACATACAATAGTAACTTTAGCCAAGTTAGTAAAAGGAAGATAATAAATCCAAGTGTTGGATTGGGCCTTTCATGTTAGGATCCATAAGATGTCATAACCATGTCATAACCAAAATGATGTGTTTACGTATATGTATTAGAGAATGCATGGTTAGGAGAATGTGTGGGCTTGCATGATGGATGCTTATAGGCTTAGGCCCAAATTGATTGAGTAGTCCATGTCATGCCATGTAGTTATAGTAACTATATATATATATATATATATATATGTGTTATATGTATAAGATCATCTAAGTTAGATGAGACCTTAGTCAAACCCTCACTTAGAATATTAAAACTAATGCATTCCTTTAATATGGCGAGAACTAGAGTACTTTTAAAGTTAGGGTTGTTGGGAAAACCAAGCTCTCTTTACACAGATATATTCGAACCCTGGAAATAGGATTTCTAGATTAATGGGTCAATTTTAACTAAAAGCGTTGGTTTATTGGGCAAACCTAAGATTAACGTGGACAGAGGCAAAGTTGGGTAGTGTACATTAGATGTATATGTGTCAAGAGTTGATAGCCTAATGAGTGTGAACATATCAACAACTAATAGCATTAAATATGATAGTTGCATTGGAGATGCAATTGGTATGATCGATACCTACAGGTTGAACTAAGTTGGCTTATTAGGCAAACCCAAGGTCACTATTAGGGATATTGGATATCGACCTATTAGGAGAATTTCTCTACAAATTCTCTCGGATTTATATTGATGGTTATGAATTTATGAAATATAGTGGGAGCCATAATGCGTAAGTCCTTATAGACATGCATTTAAGTACATTATAATTTTTCTCTCTTTGATGAAGGGTTGCTATTGCTTGAGTCAACACCATGAGTACTAGTGTGACTTTAAGATCATTCATGGAAGCTAACAAGTTGACTGAACCAAACTTTCTTGACTGGTTTAGGAACTTGAGAATAGTTTTCAAGTCTGAGAAGCTTGGTTATGTCTTGGAAGAACCACTTCCCGATCCCCCTACTTCTGATGATGATCGGAGGGCATATAGGAAGCATCTCGATCGTAGTAAGATGGCTAGTTGTATTATGATAGCCACTATGTCCCTGGAGCTGCAAATGCAGTACGAGGCTATAGATGCTCATACCATAGTGCATCATCTTAGGGAGCTCTTCAATAAGAAAGCAAGGTTCAAAGGGTTCAAGACTTCATGATTGCCCTTCCACTCCAAGATGGTTGAGGGGATATCTCAAGTGCAGTGTTCACTGAAGATGAATGGCTACATTGAGTGGTTGACCTCCTTTGGTTTTCTTTGGGATCATGAATTAAGTATTGACTTAATTCTAACGAGTTTAACTGATAGTTACTCACAATTTGTGCTTAACTATTGAATGAACAATATATCCAGCAAAATTCTTGAGCTGGTTAATATGCTCAAAGAAGTTGAGCATCTATCCGTAAGGAGAAGGTTGTGATGCTGGTGGATTCTCTGGTTCAAAAAAAAAGAGCTAAAAGAAGAAGAAGTTGGTAGGGCTTAAGAGAGGTGTCAAGAAAGCAAAGAAGACTACCTTAAAAGGAACTTAATTCAACTATGGAAGGATGGCCACTGGAAGAGAAAATGCAAGGCCTATCTGGAGTCCTTGAAACAAAAGAAGGCATCTGATGCCCCATATACTTTGAGTATTTATGTTATTGATATTCATACTATTTCTGATAACAATATATAGGTATTAGATACTAATTATGGCTCAATCATTTGTACTAGCATGCAAGGCCTTAGGAAAAGTATACAACTTAACAGGGGAGAGTTAGTGAGTAGGAAAAGAAGTAAAAGTTATTGCATTAGCTATAGGCATATATGTATTAATCCTCCCTAGTGCGATTCTATTAGAATTGGTCAATTGTTTTTATTTACCTGCTTTGACTAAAAATGTAATGTTTGTTTCTAGTCTTAATAAAGTTGGATTCCATTTGAATTTTAGTAACAATGGTTGTTCAATTTATTTCAATGGAATGTTATATGCTTTGGGTACATTGGGAAATGAAAAATACATATTGGATATGTCTAATCAGGTTCTAAATATCAATAATAATAAAAGAATAAAACGAGATAATGTGAAATCATCTTACTTATGGCATTGTAACCTTGGCAATATAAGTGAGAGACACATGACTATACTACACAAGTATGGTAGTTTAGGGTTATTTGATTATGAATCATATGACACATACTAATCTTACTTATTAGGCAAGATGACTAAGTTACCCTTTTAGGGAAGGGTGAATGAGCTAGTGGACTTTTCGACCTAATACATACTGATGTATGTGGTCCAATGTCCATACATGCCAAGGGTGGTTTTGCATACTTCATTACCTTTATCAATGATCATTTTCAATATGGGCATGTGTATCTTATGAGATATAAGTCTAAAGCCTTTAAAAGGTTCAAAGAATTCAGAAATGAAGTTGAGAAGCAACTTGAGAGAAGTATTGAATCACTTTGACCGAATCGAGGTGGTGAATACTTAAGCTAGGGGTTTTTGGATTATCTCAGGGATAATGGAATATTGTCCTAGTGGACTCCAATTTACACGCCATAACATAATGGCGTGGCTGAGAGGAGAAATCAAACCTTGTTAGACATGGTGAGCTCTATGATGGGTTTAGTGGATTTATCAAAATCTTTTTAGGGGTATGCACTTGAAACTTCTATTTATGTATTAAACAGAGTCCCATCAAAGTCAATTGATGTTGCTCCATATGAGATATGATCTAACAATATCCTTCTCATATGAAAGTTTGGGGTTATCTTACTTATGTGAAGTGGATTAAGTCATATAAGCTTGAAGCTAAATCTGACAAGTATCTATTTGTAAGATATCCTAAGGAAACTATAGGATATTAGTTCTACCATGTTTTGGAACAAAAGACAACATGTTGTCTTTTGAGAGAAAGAGTTTCTTCTAAGAGAAGACAATTAGAGCAAAATTGAACTTATGGAAGTTCAAGAAGCTTAAACAGGCGTAGATCAACTACCTGTACCTGAGTCTATTGTTCATGAAGATGAAACAATAGTTCAATCTTCTGACACATAAGAAGTTCGTAGGTCAAGTAGGATACGTCATATCCCTGAGAGATATAGATTTCTTATAAGTGAACTTAACGACATATCGCTTATAGAAGATGATGAGCCTACTACTTATAAAGAGGTTCTGAAGAGTTCAGAATCTGAAAAATGGCTTCAAGCTATAAAATCTTAAATGGATTTCGTGTATGAAAACCAAATATGGACTTTGGTTAACCCACCCGATGGGATAAAACCTGGGTACAAATGGGTTTTCAAGAAGAAAATTGACATTGAGAGTAATTTAGTTACCTATAAAGCTAGGCTTATATCTAAAGGTTATCGTCAAAGGTAAGGTGTTGACTATGACGAAACGTTTAGCCCAATAGCTATATTTAAATTCATTAAGATACTCCTAGCCATTGCTGCTCATTATAATTATAAGATATGGAAAATGGATGTGAAGATGACTTTCCTTAATGGAAATCTAATCGAGGATGTGTATATGACACAACTTAATAGTTTCATATCCATAAATGGAGAAAAGGTATGCAAGCTTTAGAAATCCATTTATGGATTGAAGCAAGCATCCAAGAGTTAGAATATCCAATTTGATGAGGCAATTAAGGAGTTTGTTTTCTCACAAAATCTAAATGAGCCATGTGTGTATAATAAAGTTAGTGGGAGTGCAATCATATTCCTTATATTGTATGTAAATGATATATTGCTAATAGGAAACATTGTCTCTACTTTGTAATCAGTCAAATTTTGGTTATCTAAGAACTCCTCCATGAAAGATCTTGGAGAAGTAACTTATATTTTGGGGATAAGGATCTATAGAGATAGATCTAAGAGGTTGCTTGGTCTTCCTTAGTCTACATACATAGATAAGATGTTAAAGAGGTTTAGCATGGAGCAGTTAAAAAGAGGTTATCTTCCCATGGTATATAGGATTACACTCTCTAAATCTATGTTTCCAAAGACATAAGATGAGAGGACTTGCATGAGTTTGATTCCTTATACTTTGGTTATACGATCAATCATGTATGCTATATTATATACTAGACCCGATGTATCATATGATTTAAGTGTTACAAGAAGATACCGGTCAAACCCTAGTGAGGGTCATTGGGTGGTTGTCAAGAATATCCTTAAGTACTTGAGAAGAACGAAGGATGTATTCTTGGTATATATAGAAGGTGATCTTGTGGTAAGTGGGTACACTGATGCTAGTTTCCAATCTGATAGGATGACTCCAGATCTCATTCCGGATATGTATTCACACTAAATGTTAGTGCAGTCAATCGGAAAAGTTCTAAATAAGCAACAACTGTAGATTCGACAGAAGAGGCAGAGTGTATTGCAGCTTCATTAGTAGTAAAGGAAGTAGTTTGGATTAAGGATTTCATCATAGAACTTGGTGTGGTTCTGAGCATCGCTAACACAGTACAGTTGTATTGTCACAACAACGAGGCTATAGCACAGGTGAAGGAACTAAGGTCTCATCAGAAGTCCAAACATGTACTCAGGTGCTACCATTTGGTTAGAGAAATCATTGGTAGAAATGATGTCAAGATAGAGAGAGTTCCTACCGATCAGAATATAGCTGATCCATTGACTAAGCCTATTTACTAAAAAAGTTTTATGTCATATGTACAAGCCTATGGTATTAGATATCAAGGCGATTGGTTTTAGTGCAAGTGGAGGTTTGTTAGAGAAGTGCTCTAAAGGCAATCACCTTTAGCACTTATTGCACAAATCATTTTATGATTAATAAATTCATTTTTCATTATTTTATTCAAGCATTCATGGATTTGATGTTGATCTTAAATTGATTTAATGAAGTCTTTGATACAAATCATAGCATGGAGGAAATCATGATGATATCATGATAATGAGATTCCTATCAAGTGTAATTATATTAGTATCTAAACTTTCCCTAGTCATATGATTAATGAGATGGGATATCATTAATCTGGATAAACTAGCACATGTTATACTCCCTGATTGGATCATACAGTAGATCTCATAAGTTATAGGCATTAATTGTTTAGAGATAACATGTGGATTCTTACTAAGGGTAGTAAGTACATTGAATTGACCTACTATAAGACAATCATACGAATATTCTATTCCAGTGTCAATGACAGTCTCATCATAGTAACGGTGCAAGTATCCTTTGACTTAAGGTACTCAAGGATATCTCGGATATTGATCCTGTGCTTTGACTCCATTCATCAGTGCCTTTCAAGGGTTACTCATAAGGTAGTGATTGGGTACTACTTGAGGTATTCAGAGGTAATTGTGTAGCCAATAAAGGATTCACCACTCCTGATAGAAGGAGATGATACCTATGTCCTCTTATCGGGGTCATTACTTGGGAGTCTCTAACCAGAGCAGATATGTGTCATGAAGAGAGTCTTCAATGATACATAGAGTAATGAGATCTTCAAGACAAGATCTAATATCGCTTGGTTTAGATGTGACATAGTCAATCTAGTGGGAGTTGACATTTTTACCATACTCTAAACCAAGTGGGGTGTAGATGGTGAAAGGACGAATTGTATAGAAACACCATGACCACTAACTTTCCGATCAATTGGGGGTCACGACGTGTTGCCAAATACCACTCTTGACTTACTTCAATTAAGTATTAATTTAAGTGGCCAATATAACCAAGAACCTAATGGGTCACACATATAGGAGATCTGAAGGATGAGTAAAATGGTCTTGAATGGTGATCCAAGATATGAGAGAGAAGATTGTATCGCGATGTGATCGTGGTAGAAAACATTGCATGGAATGATTAGAAACAAGTGTTATTGGCTGCCAATTTGTTTATTAACTTTCCGAAACTTCCATTAATGCATGATATTCATGGTCATTAACTTCCTATAACTTCCATTAATGCATGCTATTCATAGTCATTAACTTCCCATAACTTCATTAAAGCATGTTAATAATGAACATTAACTTCCTATAACTCTCCATTAGTGATGGGGGTTATGGAAGGCCAAATGGTGTAGAAAATAGAGATGATTTTCATACATCTTGTGTAAGACACAAAGAGAAAGAAAGGTTTTTTCTTACATACACACTTTTTTCTTTCTAACTTTCACAAGAGTTCTTATCTTTGCTAGCACAAAGAAAGAATTCTAGTCATCTGCTAGTGAGGTTCTATCCTTCTATCTTCATATGGACTTTCATTAGAGACGGTCTATGTTGATCATTGTGGTCTATGACAACCCAACCTGGAGAAGATTAAAGAATGAAGGAGATCGTCGGAAAGGTATGTAAACATCTTACATTTCATGTTTTTGTTTTTTATATCTATATGCATGAGTATATCTATTTTTTGAGGTTCTGTTTTATTTTTTGTTGCGTATATTTGATATATATTATATATGAGAAGCATGATCGAAACCTTATAACAGTAATGTCCAAGGAGTAACGCAAGCCAAGACTAAAACGACAGTAGCAAGGAAGAAAACACAGGGCAACAGGTTGGACGTAGGAGCAGAAACGCAAATGTACAACTAAAAATGTAGCATAGAAGCAAAAAACAACTGGAATGAAACACGGTCATTGGACGCGGAAGCTAAAAATGCATAGTAGCATGAGAACAAAAAGCAGAAGTAGAAAAAAGGTTAGGGCGTATGTTTTAAAAAGAAAGAAGAGAACAACAGGGGTGTTCTTCATTTTAGGAGTTTTCATTTCGAAGGCATTGTGAATAATAGTAAGAGATGGTTTTGGTGGCTGGGAACATTTTTAGGGGCTAAAGTATTTTTTTGGGAGCTAAAGCAATTTATCTTTAGGAGTTTCGGGAGAACATGAAGAGAAGGGGCAAAGCTCTCAACCGTGAGAGACCCATAAAAGGTAACTTCCTGACACTAGTTCGGATGTGACATCGACGCCGATAACCTGATTAAGCATTCCTTTACTGTTTTTGTTATTTCTTTCTCTCTTTAAAAATTGTTTATGTTATCCGATGTGTATAGGTTTGGGTATTATGAAAAGATGATTTTACTGTGTTCATTAGATCGTTTATTTACAAACGCAAACCCATTGCTAGAAGTTTGATATAATCCGCAATTGTCATGTTAAAATTCATGTGTAAGGACTAATGATTAGTAATCATTAGGGATAACATAACCTAGGTTAAATGACGCATCGTATGTGGATGTTACCTTGATTAATCGATTTTCCTAATTCGTAATGTTACTGCCTAACTAAATTTAGAGATCGTATCCTAGGTTATTTGGTGGTTAGGTTTAATCAACAATTGGATCTTGATTAAACACTAATTAATTATTAACCCTCAATTAATAGTTGCTACGAGAGGTGTGAGAACAACAAATTAATGAAATATGTTTAATTAGGATATAGGTCGAGATTGAACTAAAGAATTGGGTCCTTACCGAATTCCCCACTTTTATCACTTTTTTTATATGTTTTCTTTAAATTGCTTTTATTTGTTAGTTTAGCTTTATTTTATTTCTTATTTTTTAAATCCAAAACCCCCCATCACCTAAACATCATTTAATTTCTTTTCAAAAGCTATTCAAACACTCTTTGTAGGATCGATACAGACTTGCCATTGCTATAGTAGTAGTTTAGTCTTTATTTTGACTAGCGTTACGATGCACTATCATGGGACCTCTACATTTGAGGGAGGACCTATTTGCAATTAGTATGAAAGTCCCTTACCATGTAAAGGTTTGTGAAATTATTTCAAATGGGATTTGTTATTGCAACTTTAAAGGTTCTTCATACATTTTTAAGAACATACTTAATTATTACCCGAATGTTAATGAAGAGTACAGAGTCATCAAATTGAGGCACCTTTCTCACAAATTCAAAAAAATCATGTTTTGATTTATTCAGGATAAGTTTAATGGCACAACCTATTTTAGCTTAAATCTTTATCCCCTAACGCCATTTTCACTAATTGGCTTAGTATGAGACAAACATTGTAGACTAGAGCCATATGTTATAAGGTCCAGGACCCTTTTTGCTTGTTATATCCAATTATTCTTAAATCTAACCCTCACTTAATTTTTTTCAATGTGTGTACTCACAAGTTATATGGTCTAAAGTCCAATAGCTAATACATCTCTAATGTAGAGAAAGATATTGGTCTAATATTAACAAATGGGCTAGTGAAAATGTTAGTGGTTTGAAGAAGAATGCTTGTGTCTTTAGGACAACCTTCATTTGTATCATTTATGTTATATGGAGGGAAAGAAACAACAAACTCCACAAAGGGCTTGACATGGACAAGTATAAGTTGGCAACTAAAACCATCTTTTGAATTAGGGAAATCTTAGTTGCTAAAAAAGCAAATATGAGAGCTAGTGTTCAAATGAATATTGCTTGGAATTTTGAAGTTTAAAATGGGTTTATAGTTAATGTTTAGTTATGCTTAGTGTGCTTCAATAGCTAGCATGCTAAGATTCTCCCATAAGGATGGTAGTTTAACCTTTTTTTTTAAGGTGACTTAATCGTTTAATTATAACTAAGTAATACAATGTATAATCATAATAATTGAAATGAACCTAAATAATTAACAAAATAATGCTTATCACTAAATCATCTAAGAGAGCTTTAGTTTTGTAATAGACAAATTTTTATCCCTCAAGTCATTTGCTATTATCAGTAGTCTCATTGTGTTTATAAATTTGTATTTAGCTTCTTCTATTGACTTTTATAGCACTTATTTAAATATCAAATTGTTTCAGGTCCTCCATATTAGCTAAATGATTGTACTTATCCCAATAATGAATAATTTCTTGTCTCATTTGGGGTTTAGTTTCAGTGCAGTAGCCAGTTGATGATCTATGGCTAGTTTTCTATTAGTAGAGAAATACTAAACATATCAAAGCAAGTTAACCATAGCCCTCTAGAGTAAGAGCGTTCAAAGAATAAGTGGTTATGGCTTTCTATGATACTATGCATAACACACACATTATGATTTCTACTTCAAACTTTATCATGTCTTTGATGTTAAGTTTTCTGAGCACCACTAGCTATAAAAGGAATAAGGTTAATATTGAATCCCATATTATAGTTTTCGAGGTGAATTTTTAACCATATTACTATAGCGTAAAGAAGTGGTGAATGGCTTGGTGGAGTCCTTTGACCATATGGTATTATCGTTCCTATTGGTTTAAAAGGTGCACTTATTTAGTAGTTGTATCACTGCATATGAGCCTCAAGAATTGTGGAATGGCTAGTGCCACTTTCCGTTAACAATTATATGAGCTAGTTCAGATGAGGGGCAAATAATGTATTTTAATGACTAGAGATTATGCACTCTATATAATGGTTTAATTAAAGTTAATTATCATACCAAAAACTCATTTCCAAACTATCTCCAATGTTGTGTTTGACATGATCCTACATTAAGCTTCTAGTTGCTAAGATTCTTTGCAATGTGTAAGACATGTTGGTTTTCACTTTAAGGGTCCAAATGCTTTCATTCCTTGTATAAAATTCATTGATCCACTTAACCCACAGGTTTTTTTAGCCGTATAGATGAGACAATGTCTCTTAGTTAATAATGATTTGGATCTTGTTTTAGTTGACGTTAGACCTACAACCGGTTCATTCTTGGGAAGACACAATGTGCTGACGTTAGACCTACAACCAGTTCATTCTTGGGAAGACACAATGTGCTTCACTAGCATTAGGGACCTTAGAGGATTTTGTCAAGCCCTTTCATATGAAATCTCTTATCATCTTGTTTATACTTTTCATCACACCTCTAGGAAGCACCATGTGAGATAACCATTGTGTATTTAAGTTATTAAGCACATTGATTGCTAACTGAATTCTTCCTCCATAAGAGATCCATTTATTACTCCATGCATTGATCCTTCTTTCTATTGAATTGATAAGAGGATTATAGTCATTGGAAGTAATTTTCATAGAAGATATGGGGACTCCACACAACATTAACAATTCATCAACAAAGGCTAGTTGTGAGATCCTGAGTTCTTTACATCTACAGTGGAACTTAAAATTTGGATTCTTATTGATGTTAAGATTGGTAATTATGTGAGTATCTCCATTGTAATAGTGAAAAGGAATGGGGATAGGGGATCCCCTTTCCTTATCCCCCTTCTTACCTTCAATAGATTAGATGGTTCACTAATAATTATCACTACATTTAAAATTTTTGTAAGACATCGAGTGATCTAATCTACAAACCTTTGAGGGTATCTAGAAATTTTAAATTCATCCAATATGAATTCCCAACTTACTATATCAAATGCCTTGGTGAAATCTATTTTCATTACATAACTTTTGATGTGTTTACTGTAGGAGTATCCCTTAAAAAGTTATTGAGCTATGCAGATGTTATCACCAATGTTCCTGCCTTTGATATAAGCTCCTTGACCTAGATTAATGAAACCTTATAAAGTTTCCTTTAGTCTACTTGCTAATACCTTAGAGATCACCTTGTAGATGACATTGTAACATGAAAATGGTCTATATTCTTTCAAGTTTTTTAGGTTAGAAACTTTAGGAATTAGGCTAGTGCATGTTTTTGTTTTAGCTCAAGAGACCTATAGCTTTTTTGGTAAATTAGTAATTTAAATAAAATAAATAAGAGTTATGTACAAATCAAAAGATTTCCCATGATGGAAATCTCTTTCCTATAACCAAAGGGATAACCTTAACTAAGGACATGAGGAACCCTACAAAAATTGTTCCTTATGGCCACATCAAATCACAATTGCAAGCCTAGACATATCTACCAACCAAGATGACCTTATAGAAAAGTTACATCTTACCAGTAACACAACCATTTACATACTAACATTATAAAGCACTAAAGTAAAATAGTCAAGCATTTCCTCTACAAAGCCAGAACTTCAGGTCAACACATCATAAGTTGAAGAATCTTAACTGTATTCTTCAAATTTGCTGAACAATGTGGGATCTTCTTTGCTTAGGATATCAATGGTGATGAGGAAGATACCTTACCCCTTACTTCTTGTATCCATTTTGTCCTTGAGATCTCTGTCGTATGCTTGCACAAATCTCACCTAACGTTCCTTGGTAAAACCCATAGGGAGCTTCCTAATTTTTAAGAAACCAAACAGAGGAGTAGGGGATCTCCTACTGTTAAAAAGTGAAAGTAGAATAACCTTCATTATAATCATCTTTTTTGTTGCGAGCGAGGGTCCATTACTAAAGGATTTCCCCCTGCTGGTTATAACAACATGCTTCCAAGATTGGATTCCTTATTGCTTTAAGGCTTTTTGGAGATTGAAGTGTTCCTTAAATATGGTGTCTCTATTACTATAGATATCGAAAAGGGATAGGAGAATGTGATCTCTTTTTTTCCCTCCAACATCTTGAACCTGAAATCAAACCTACAAACATTACATTAGAAAAAATAAAACACTCCAACAATTACCTTCTCTTGGTGTTTAAGCTGAGTTGTTCCATAACTTGAAAGATCACTCTAGTGTTAATGCTCCCATCTTGTAAGACTTTATCTTTGAAGGTTCGGTGGTTTCTTTTAGTCTAAAGGTTGTACACAATAACAAAAAAGAGGATGATAAAAATATTGAGATCAAAGTTTCTGAAATTTGGTGGCTAGTTGAACCAATTTAGAATGGATTGAAGGTTTGTCAGGTTAGGAAGGTAGACTTGAAAGTGGTTAAGACAATGTAACCACACTGTTTTAGAGTAAGAACATTCAAAGAACAGGTGATCAATAGTATCATTATTTAAGGAACAAAAAGAGTAATGATTTGGCGTGTGAAAGTAAAGGAGTTTATCCCTTTATTTGCAGCTTATTAAGAAAGGCTAACCACAGTATGAAGGAATACCTAAGGTTATTTCTTTTATCCCATATCAATTTATGCCAAGGAACACACTGATTAGGAGGTCTCATGGAATTATAGGCCAAAGCATTTGTATATGTTTTTGATGAGGTTGCTAGCCATTCCAATTTATCAGGTCGAGAATAATCTGGTTGATACAGTAAAGGCTCTAAAGTATGTATGATCCCAATTGTTGCCTCTTGTTAGCACCACACATTATTTATGATTACATAGGACACTCTTGCAGTCATAGGTAGCTTCGACCCATTGATCACTCCTGGGGGTTAAGAGATCCTTTAAGATACCTCTAGGATGCCAAGGATCCTGCCATAAGAAAGTAGAATTCTCATTTCCTATCCGAAATCTGAATTGGTTCCCAATTGATCCCTAACATATAAAATCTTTCTCCAACTCCACGAACTATAGTTGGTAGGTTGGGCACTCTAGAAAATTTCCTTCTAATAATGATAGTGTCCACCCACTTGACCCACAGAGCTTCACTATCATTAAACAGAACCTAGACTCTTTTCCCTATCTGTAACACCCCATTACCCTAGGGTACGCACCGGGACGCCCGTAGGTCATTCCGATACATATCCTAAGATAGGGGAGTGCTACGTGCGATCACTACTGAACTCCACATGGCATCTCATACATTTAATCATAAAACCAGTAATTATAAAT
>JAOQMP010111796.1:0-14069 GCA_027563575.1 Erythroxylum pedicellare
GCCATGTGAAGTATTGTAGTGATTTTTCGTAGCTCACCCTTATCGTAGGATATGTATCGGAATGACCTACGGGCGTCTCGGTCTATACCCTGCGGTAAGGGAGCACTACACTTATAATCATTTGAGATATTTGGATGTCAATTTTATATTTCCTTATTTAATGAAAAAAAGAAAAAAAACATATATTGAATTTATGCATGTTTTCTACATTTGCATGTTTTAAACAATCATCCCTCAATTTTTTTAAGCCTTTATTTCCCCTTTCTTAGTTTCAAACCCACTTTACACACGTAATAGCCCAATTACAACCTTGTAAGACGTATTGATCCTTCAATAATAAATGCTACATTAGTCGACATAGGTTAGGATTTCTTGCCTATGGGATTGGTTAATTAATTATATCATCATTATGTATGAGATACTTCGGTTATATGTTGTTATGGAACCCATTTTAGTTTTCTTTACTTCTTGCAAGATAAGAGCTTTCTATATTGATCAAAGGTTAAAGGAATATTGGCTTGAACAATTTCTAGGTTTCTTTACCATGAAGGTGGGAACGGTTTGAATGGAAAGGCTAAAAGTGAATTTGAGAGCTTGGATTTACAGTTTTTACAATTCCTTGGATGAGTAGCTTTGAAAATGTTTTTCAAATCTTTATTTTGTTTGGGGACAAGAAAAAGTTTAAGTTTGGGGGCATTGGTTTAGTCCAAATCTTATAGGTATTTCGGTCATATTTGCATTCATTTTGCATATTCATTCATTCATTTTAGTAGCATTTTTAAGTTTATTTATTTATTTTCATTGAGATTGTTATTTATTTTATTTTTCTGGTTTCTTTGTAGAAAGCATGAAGTTGGGTTCAAATTAGACCTAAGAAGTTGCCACTGCAGCAGGCGAATAGAAAAGAAACAAGACAACACAATAACAAGTTAGACAGCCAAAACAACACAACAAAGAAAGACAAGTAAGCAACAAAAAGTCCAAAATGCAATTGACTGGTGACGTTTTGAAGATAGAAAAATGTTTGGAATGCTAGGTTTTAATTGGGAGGAGACGTTTTCTAGGGGGAGATATGTAACACACAAAGGGACGCCGCAACAGGGACTTTGGACACACACAAGAAGGCAGCTCCAAGGCTTAATGCAAGGAGACCAGATGCAGGTGGCAACCTAACACCGCTTGATGCACGAGTGAGACCTGATGCTATAGCTCTAGGACAGAACAAGGAGACTAGACGCACAACTGAGAGACCTAACGCACAACATCGACCTAAGTTCTTCACTCCTTACTCTTTTAATGTTTATTATCCTTGTTTTGATATTTATTTTACTGAACATATACATGAGTGAGTAGCTTTCTTATCGGATTTCAAAGATGGGATGTAGTTTTCAAATTTTTACATGATTTGATTCTAGATTTTGTTCAATAAAATTGATTCATGGTCATTGATTCTTGTTTTGAGTATTATTGTGCTTCTTATGTGTTAGGCCTCACATAATTTATGTCAAAATTATCTGTTGAAGAATTGAAAGGTGAAAATCGGTAGTGGAAAACCAAAATTAAGAACTTCTAGGTTTAGACCTAGATATAAGCAAAACAATTTGTGAGAAGAATTACCAACTAGATAAAAATCTTAATAAGTTTCTGTTAATTTCATGAGCCACGATAGTTGGGATCGATTTTAACTACGATACTTCTTTGACATCTCGATAGAGAATTATAGATAATTTAGATTTAGTTTCCTTCAAAGTTTAGGGATCAAGATTATTGAATAAACGAGAAGGGAATAATTAGAATTCGATCGCGAAACCAAATCTGAAACCTGCCTTTTACATTTCTGATTTATTCCTTACAGACTTGTACTACATAAGCTATGTGGTTATTCTGATTTGTTTAGGATTAGTTTTAGCAATTTGTTCATTAATTAATTTCTCAATAATCAACATTTGAGTGATTAGCCTAAAAAATTGAATGATTTTAGCTTAGTCATTGTTCAATAACTCCCTATGAATCGATACTCATACTTCCCTATTCACTTGTGTGACCCATACTTGCAGGTCCTCAAATAAAAAAACAAAACAAATATAAAGTAAACACACCAATAATAACACATACATTCATGCATATACAATAATGATACAATGGTTTCTAACTTCACAAAATTATTTTAACCTCAAACAACAATCAATTAAGTTGTTCCAATTTATTACCTTATGCAATTTGTGGCTAAGTACTTTGGACAAAAAATACATACTAACCAAGACATTAACGTCATATTCATTCACCCTAAGCACTTGTATATACACTTTGATAATCAGTAGTCAATCAAAATTGCAACTATCATTAAGTAGCTTTTCATGAAAATTCTTGCTATTTTCAAAGATTGATAGGATTTATTTATAAAAACACAAATTTATACATTTTCTTTAACATTGACGTAGTTTTTCGATACGAAGGTAAAAATTTTTTATAAATTTCCCCTAGTTACTCAACTAGGCCAGTTTTTATTAACAAACATGGTTGGAACGTCAGACTAGCCTTTTGACGTGAAAGCAAACATTTGTAATGAATGTCCTCGGTTACTCAGCTGCAACACATTCTCAGTTAGCTACTAGCTCTATTCATAACCCAAACGTCAACGGAATAGTTATTTATTAAAAAGACACCTTTTTTTCATAATTCCTGTACCCTACCTCATTTCTTTTAACTAATCGTCCCAATGAAAAGTTACTAACGATGCTACTTATTCAATTGACTTATAATTATAAATGTATATGAAAATTTTCCTAAGCTGAACAAACTAATTTCATACCCTAATTAACATAAATATTCAACTAAAGATACTTAGAACATAAATTTCACAAGCTAATATGTCTTTATAACCTAAACGACTATGTTTAATCATAAAATAATTTTATCAAGTTATATCCATTGACACATTTACACAATTCACACTCATGCTTCACACCATGTTAACCTTAGCAAAAACTAACAATATGACATGCAAAAGTCACAATCATGAAAAAAATTAACAATGCAAACCACCCCACACTTGGACAACACATTGTCATCAATGTGAGGAGAACAAATAACATATAAAATAAACTAACAATGACAAGAAAAGAATAAAAACAAAAGAAAAAAGAAGGGTTAGAGCATAAACCCGTTATAGTGATTGAGGTGGTGATGAAGTCAGACACGGTATCTGGATGCCTTAAGCAATGAAGTATTTATAAATTATTCGTATGTCTCAACACTGTCTTCATTGTTCCTTTACCATCTCCTTTAGTAGTTTATTATTGTCTTAAACTAAATTCAACACCTTCTCCCATCCGGTGGTTTCTTCTTTTTCAAATTCCTCATTGGTCGATTCTTTAATTTGTTGCCATGGTGGTGCCAAGCTAGAACTAGCCCATGATGCCCTATTCTTCACATGTGATTTCACACTGATATCTCAAAGTTCCAAATGTTGGGAAATCAAGATTTAATCTCTCGTCAAATGACAAATGTTAAAAACTCCTTCTCCCATCCGGTGGTTTCTTCTTTTTCAAATTCCTCATTGGTCGATTCTTTAATTTGTTGCCATGGTGATGCCAAGCTAGAACTAGCCCATGATGCCCTATTTACACTGATATCTCAAAGTTCCAAATGTTGGGAAATCAAGATTTAATGTCTCGTCAAATGACAAATGTTAAAAACTCAGACAAATGCAAGGTTAGTCCATCACAATTAACAACATAGTAATCAGCAATAGCTGTAACCAAATATCCCATGTCAAGATTACTGCTTCTCTTTTTGAGAGTAGCAATAATGGTGTTAAAAATATGGGTGGTTTTGCAAACTTGAATGCTATTATCTATGCACCAAAAAATAATTAACTCCTTTACCGAACACTTATTTCTTTCATTTTTATCAAACACAGTTTGGCATATAAATTTGTGCAGCAAAAAGTGTTCAGGACTACAAATGATGTTGTTGTGTTCATTTTTAGCATCAAAATTGTCCAACACAATCAATAGGGTCCAATACCATTTGGCACCAAAATCATCGCGTTGATCCATAATGGTCGATTGCAAGAATCCATCAATTTCACACATAATTTAATAGTTTAGTTTATATGGTTGACCCCACAACCAAAACTAAAATTCATATGGGTTACTTTCTTCAAATTGAAGAGATGTGAAGAATTCAAGAGTTAGGTCATCATAGATAACAAAGTTAAAGCTTATGAACTTTTCATTAGTTCATCATAGATAACAAAGTTAAAGCTCATGAACTTTTCCCATTGAATTCTTTGACCTAAATCCACAACCTCACCTCTTAATCTAAGTTTTTCCAAGATATCAAAAAGTCCAAGTATTTAGGCATAACCACATTTCTAGCATGAAGATTTTGGAAACGAGTACCTTCAACTTTTAAGTAAATAAAAAATGATGCTCCGTAATCTATCACTCGATTCCATTGAAAGCACCTCGATACTTGAACTTTGCCTTTTGGTTGGGTGTATTTTACTATTTGCTTCACTCGTGGACCCATTTGGAGTGAGTAATGTGTGGGTGAATAAATAAGAGAGACAAAGAAAGTTGAGGATGGGTGTGGAGACAAGTTAGAGAGTTAGAGAGTTTTGACTTTATAGAGAGAGTTGAGAGAGTGTGGAATGTAAGAAAAATGAGAGGAAAAGTGAGTATAAAGGTTAAGGATAAGAAAGGAGGGGTAAAATTGAAAAAAAAGCATAAAAGTCCCTTGTTTTGCACCATTGCCCCATCATAGGTCAATCATGATAGTGAATTAATTCTCCATGTAATTATCATAATAAGAGATGTCACAATCTTGATCATAGGTTCAAAATAGGGCCATGATTGTGACTAAGTGAAACAAGGATTTTCAATACCTTTGTCCCATCGTTCATCCACTCTTTATGTCACCTCCAAGTTTCTTTCCCTCACTTATATTCTCATCAACAATAATGTTTTTCCATCCACAACATTCCCATCGATTAAAAACTTATTCTTAGAATTCAAATCAAATCTAACTATACAACAATTTCAATCTAACTACCGAATGTGCTAAATTATGGTCATTAGTTTAGCCTTGCATTCTTTAAAACTTAATATAGATTAATTACGAGTAGCTTGCTACCGCCCTTTTTGGTTAAGATTAGTTTAGTATCTTGTAAATAAGTTACATGTTGGGAGATATTCAAAAAGGCATAATCAATCAAATTAAAAACTCCAAGCAACTTTAGTGAAGCCCTTCTTGATAACAAATTGTTAACATAATCAGAAATGATGAAATCTCTTGAATCTTCGATGGAATCAAACAATTTGTGTTGTAAGACAGTGAATTTCTCATCTCCTTCTACAATTATCATATCATCATAGTCTCCTTTTTTTCTTTTTGAATAGGGACTTCTTTATATTCCCTAAACTATATATTCATTGTCACTTGCTCCTCATAGCTTACTTCCTCAAAGCATCCCTTCTCTTGTGCTTTGATATACTCATACATTATGTCTATTTTCATACAAGAGTTGCTTTCTTTCAGATTGTTTAATTCTTTGTCCATAATAAACTCCGCTTGCTCATTACCTATCCGAAGGAGCACTTTGCCTTCATCAACATCTATTAGTGCTTTTCCAATGTTCATGAAGGGCCGTCTATGAATTAGTGGATAGTTCTTATCATCTTCAAAATATAATATGACGAAATCCACAGGAATAATGAACTTGTCCTCCTTTATGATAACATCTTTCACCATACCAAACTGTTTCTTTATGGATCAATCCGCTAACTGAATAAGCATCAAAATTGGCTTCACATCACTGAGCTCCAATTTCCTAAAGGTTGAAAAAGGCATAAGTTTTATACTTGCACCTAATTCGCATAAACATTTTGCAAATTCTAATTTGCCAACTAAACAGGGTATGGTAAAGCTTCTAGAATTCTTCAAATTAGAAGGCATATGATTGGTGATAATAGAGATATAACATTCATCTAGTGCTACCATTTGATTCTCTTACCAAGTTCACTTCTTTGTTAACATGTCCTTCAGGAATTTGGCATGCTTAGGCATGTGCTTCAATGCCTCTAATAAAAGATAGATTGATTTGTAAGGTCTTTAATTTCTTCACAAACTTTGCAAATTGTGAATATAGATTGTTCTTTTATAATCATTAATTTTATGGAATCTTGGATGGATATAGCAGAGGGGCAATGTAAAGAGGGTATTCAATCTTGTCTATGTCCTTCTTCTTTTCTTGGTCTTTTTCTACTAGGTGGATTGTAGCTTATGTCTCTGTTAGTTGTTCAAGTTCTTTCGTACTTCTAAGTGTGATTATGTTGAGTTGCTTCCTTGGGTTCACTTAAGTATTGTTCAGGAGACTCATCACACATTTTGTTAACAATGCACTCATCGGTTGACTCATTTAGACTTTTAAGTTATGAATAGAAGAGGCTTGGTTTTTAGTGACATGCTCAAACTTCTCTTCCAATCTCTTATGATCTTAATCCATGTTTACAAACTTGTTCAAATTTTTATCCAACTTAGAGTCCATAAAAAGAGTTTCTCCTGTTGAAATCCAGGTGCCCTTGAGGTCAGAATTGACCCATTGCATTGTTTGACCAATAAAAATTTAGGTGGTTTTTCTACCCAGGGTTTTAATTGTTTGAATAAGTGTTGTTTCCTACTCCTCAACCAAATTATGTGTCCTTGTAGTTGAGTTGCTCTATGTTGTCATTTTACATTAAAAAATCAATCATAAAATGGCTATTTTGCCCCCCTTAATTCGCATTTATGCTGAATTGCTCTAACTGGAGTGGATGAAGAAGCTTGGAGGCTATTAAGTTGTCTTGTTAAATTATCAATCTCAGTCTGCATTACTGTCATTGAATCAACAACAATGATTCTTTTATAATCTCAAAAAGTTGACTACTGTCTAATTTTATCTAACGACTAAACATAACTATTATTTTCCATCTCTTCTAGTAAGTCCTACACTTCCTCAATTATCTTCCGTATAAGAGATCCTCCAGAAGTTGCAATGGTGCCTCTCTTAGGTTAATTAACTCCATTGTAAAAGGTTTGCAGAAGGAGTTCTTTGGGTAGGTTGTGGTGAGGGAACCTCCTTTACAAATCCTTAAACCGTTCTCATATTTCATAAAATAACTCCCCATCACTTTGTTGGAAGTTTGTGATCTCCTTTTGTCAACTTTGTCGTCTTAGTGAGGGGGAAGTACTTGTCCAAAAATGCACTCACCACATTCTCCCAAGTTATGATGTTTGTAGCTCTATCCCTTAAAATGAAGGGAAAGAGTCTAATCCTAACAACATCTTCTGACATTCCATAATATCGGAAAGTGTCACATATTTCTAGTCAATTCACTAAATGACCATTATGATCCTTATTATTTAACCCATAAAATTGCACATTGGTTTGTAGCATATTTAACAAAGCTAGCCTAATCTCGAATGATGTAGCTTAAATCAACATTCGAGTTATGTCTTGATGTGTAGCATTGAACCTTAGTCTCATGAAATTCATAAGGGTTCGATATTGGTCTCCTTGATTGAATTCTTCGATCTCTTCTTCTTGGCATCTTGCTCTCCAAATTCCTCATTCTAATCAAGTGATATCAACTGCTAAAGTTTCAGTGATACTGTTTGAACTCTAAGTGATTCTTATGTTCATGTAGTAGCACAAACACAAGAAATGCAAAAAATTCCTTAAAACAAAGATTTCTAATTAATCCTAAACTAAAGAATCCAAATAATTCTAAACTAACTCCCTGATAACGACACTAAAAACTTATTGAGCAACTTTTACTTATATAAAACCGTCAATGTTTGACAAGTGCACTAATAGTAAAGCATAGTAGTTGTGGTGTTAGTCCTACAAGGAATTAACTAACTAATTGAATCCTAACTTTGTCTAAGGTTATAAAAAATGGGATTAAATGAAAACAAAACTAATTAGAAAATTAAACAATTGAGTATGGATTGATTGAAACTGAAATTCCAAAATTAACATAAGTAAATCAAAATAGAGAACTAACCACTTAATAAATGCAAAATCCCAATAATACAAGATCAAATAATCATGAGAAGATAGGATTCATTCTATCGTCATTTTACTACCTTAATCACCTTAGATCTAATTAGCCTCAGTCCTAGAATTCCAAAGGGTTGATTATTCTTTCTCAAGATCTAATCAGTAAACCCTAATTAATAACCCCTAATTGAATCTTAAATTTTGATTTTTCAATTTCTCAACTAACAAAACAACCTACATCTTCAACTAGTTCTTAAGCAATCTAGTAGACAATTGAGTCCTCACGCAAGATCTCTCTTCGGATAATTATCGATTTGATGTTTATATTATCTATTAGGTTGTTAATTCTCATTACCTAACCTAATCATGTTACTATAGATTCAATTTGTCGATTTATTATCAAAGTATGCAAAAACCATAAATATCACAATACTCAAACATTCCATTAACATCAAAAGAAAATAAGTCATAAAATGTGTTGGACCCCGTTTCTGGAGCCCAACTATCCAGAATATCCTAAGACGTGAACATATTATCCTGTAGGGTTATTTTAATGAACTCTCATTATCCATCATCAATTTATCTTCATGATTTAGTACCAAGCATGTTGCGCCCCGCTTTTTCCCTCGCAAGATACGTGTCGACATTCTAAGTGACATCTGAACGCGCATCCCACAATGGTGGCGTGTTCACACTCGTTATTCACCAAAATCACAAGTTGACTTCTTAAAATAATTGTATCTCTATGTTTCTAGTTTACTTTGAAACAAGAATAATCTCATTCGGAGCTTTATAGATCAATATATGATTAAAAATATCGAGGTATGTTCAGTAAAATAAACAATTCATGCTCTTCCAACCAATTTCAACACTTTATTTCCATCAATCTTTCTTAAATCAATACCAAGGCTATAATTTTTTATGGATAGATATAAAAATGTGTTAGGAATCTACTAGTTAAGAATCAAGTCATTTAGAGGTCGGATGCTAAAGTTATGGCCAAGAGAATCAAGCATTTTCAGCGCTGGAAAAAAAAACCGTTCGGATGATGTACCTGTTTTAGTATAATAAGCACATTTTTTGCTAGAGATGTCAGATTAAGGTTGTTTTAGGACAATTTTAAAGAATACTTCGAGATTTACAAGAGGGTCAAATTTGGAAATTTTCGAAAATGTACAGTGTATGTCTGTTAACATGTATAGGGTCAAAATTGTAAATTTCCAAAAATGTACAGTGTATGTCAGTTAAACAGACATACACCTCTACCTAATAAGCATACACAGGGTCTAGAGCATTTTTCAAACCCATGAAGGTCTGTTTAATAGACATGGACTAGGCTGGGAACATTTTCAGACCTGAGAAGGTCCATTTAACGGACCTATTGTACATCTAACGGACATGGGTGAAGCCCAAGTCCCTCTAAAGCCTTCCCAATGGTTCATACATCCATTCTAACAGCACATTCACTCATAATCTTCCCAAATTTAACTCTTATAGTACAATATCACTTCATATCAACTCAACTACCAAGTTTATTTCATTAAACTCTCTATTATCTACTCATTTGATTCATCATTTACAACCAATTCTTATCATTAACTATAGTTGTCCTGTATACATCCTTTGCAGCACTACTAACTTATAAAGGATATATCTGTCAATTTTGATATCTAAAAAATTCATACTTTATATCATTGGAAAGCTAGAAAGATAATCTACAACTTCAACTTTATCTAATTCCACCTAGATTGCAACGTCCTACTACCATAAGGTATATACCTGAACATCCATGGACTTTCAAGTACATATCCTATGATAATGGTAAGTTAGAGTAAAACAAATCCAACTTACAAATGGCATCAACTAACTTACTTAAAAGTCATCAAATTTCCAAGACCATTCACTGTATTCATTAAAAAAAGCATACACTATTTTCCATTAATCGACTATTTACAAAACCTTATACAAGTTCTAGTAAAAACTAATAAATAAAAGCTATAACCCTTCTAATGTCAGCTGACAAACCTTTGAGCCATAACTTAGTCCAAAATGCTCCTCTAATCCAGAATAAGCTACTAAGTCTCCTATCTCGTACCTGAAATCTCACGTTGTAACTTTTATGAGTTTTGCTAATTCAATGAGCGAACCGTCATTGATGATTTCACCCAGATCACATACACAATTCACATATTTCCCAAATATTCATTCTGAACATGTATGTCCAAATACTCGCATTATCATGGCACATCATGTAATCATTGTGAATCAGAACATATATATACAAATACAGATGCATATGAGACTCCAGATTCGTTATTATTGTTATGATCGAGTGCCTTTCACATACATATACAGATAATGGCCCATTAGGCTCAGTCAGAACAGAATCACAAAGCATAGCTCTACGTGCGGAATCAGAAATCACGAAGCAAAGCTCTACATGCAAGCATTTTTATAATGGCTACTCCAGTTACAATGCCTATATCTTAGCATGCATTTTATGAAATCCATCAAATACCGAATATGTATATGACAGTCACATATGATGCACATTCAAAACCTCATAATCATCGGACCTAAGTTTGGCATTTAACTTTCGTTAAGAATACAAATATCATTTAGAATTTCACAACAATTTAGAGCACTTCCAATACATACCTAAATATTAAACTCCTCGGACTTAAAGTCTGGAATTCATAACAAATCACAAACAGTTCATAATTGGAAATCAAACAAATTCAATCAATCCTACGAAAATCTTCTAGGTTAACTCACAATATGCTCCAATATGTTATTTCCTGGATGGTCCAGCAATGTCTGACTGATGTCTAATGAACTCCTCTTTATCATACAAAACACATTTATAAATATCACACTCTTGCACAAATGTATAAGTATTTTTTTATGCACATCAATGTATAGAAAGTATGTACAATGCATGTTCAATGACAATCCTGAGTATCTTATTGTGATCTTGTCACCATATCATTCAAATATCAAAACCCTCGTTAAAACCATTTGTACTTATAATTTAGACCATAATAAAACAAAATGAAATTAATTTCATAACCTAATTGACCACTTCAGATTTTTCTAACAACATGCTTTCGGATCAACTTTGCATAATCATTCTGATAGGGTAAATGACAAAATTAGGTAACACATCCTCTAGAAATTTTTTATTTAATGTCTTAAGTTTCTAATGACACCCAAATCATTCAATTTGATTAAGTAATTAGAAAGCTATACCTCAAACATTTTCAGACTGTTCTTATTTTGAAACATTATGTTAGACTCAACTTCCATCCAGAAATTGAACATCTTAAAGACTTAATTGCAATTCTAATTCTTCAGATTATTTGTATTCCTATATCTCTAGTTTACTCCAAATCAAAGATCATCACATTTTGATGTCTAAAGAAGAATTGATGGTCAAAAGAAACAGGACTGTTTAGTTTGCAATTTCTCACGGGTGTTTAGATCAAAAATCAAGTCACGATTACTATTAGAGAGCACAGTGACTTGATGTGACAAATAAACATTAGTTCAACAAGTAAACTCACGGGGGTAAAGGAGAAAAGTCACGAGGGTGCCTGACTCATAAGTGTGAGGAACAAAAGTCACGGGTGTGAAAGATAATGACAAAAATGTTGTGAATACATTCTGTCAGACCTGTCCCACATTTTTAACTCTATCTCTCTCAACTGATTTCAGATTGCTATGATTTTTTGTGGAGAGGTAGATCAATATGTTATAAGTCCAATGGTTCAAGTCTCATATCAGTTGGACATTGGGTGAAGAAGTTATAATAAAAATATTGAAGGATATTCAGAAATAATATCTTTAGAGAAATCAATTGAAAGTTACGATCGTGCATTTGAACGATCACGAGTTTCATCGATCCAGTGAAATCACCGTTATGCAAAAGCATGATCGTAACTTTGTTATTTTTGAGAAATCACCATCGTGCTGAAGCACGATCGTGATTTTCTCTTTTCTTCTTCACCGAATTTCTTTTCTTCTTTTCCTCCCATTTTCCTTTTTATTTCTAGACTTACTCATTCCTAATTCATCTACACTGCATTTCTAACTCCATCTACAAGCTCTACAATATCAAATTCAAGTTTACCACTTAAACACTAAGAATCCAAAATTTCATATTCACTCCCTCTCTCTACTGTAAATTTTTCAAAAGTTAATTCTCACATCAATTAACTCAAATAACACTCAAATCAATTCTTCTAACTCATTTTTAGCTCATCGACACACACATAATTCAAAATTCCAAAATTCACACCTAAACATCAAAATCTGATTCTCACACATGCAATTTTCAATTTTCTGCATTTTATTTATCTATCTTACTTTCATCTGAAGCATTTTTTCCACCTTTTAATATATCACGACCTTACCTAATTTTCATTCTTTATCATCAAACTCATTTAAATTCATTTCAACCGATACTCAACAGATTCATGCATGTACAGTGACAACAACCCATTTTCGATTTTCTCTAAACCAGAACAGAGTATAGTCATCAATTTTCCAACCCTCTTCCATAACTCATGCCAAACTACAATAGATCCTATTTCATATTTCTAAATCACAAATCTTTCATCTGATTCATTCATAACCAAAACCACACTTATCAAACCACTCAGGAATAAATTCATGTACAAAATCAACAACAGTAAAACGTCATCAAAGTCACTTTCTTAATTCAACAAAAAGTTCCAGCAATGAGGGTTAATCAAATGTTCAGTTTTGGTGATGGTGTTTTCGGTGGAGAAATAAACAACAGAGGAATGAGAGAGCTGCATAAATGATTTTGCTTAACACTAAACTACGTGGCTATTTTGCATGTATCACATCTGTCACTTAAACACGTCTGCCACTTATCACCCCACATACAAGCCATTTGTCATATACATATGTTGTTACGAGTCATACTATAATCGGCCCAGAAATCAATATTTTTCTAAAATTCACCAAAAATTCCAAAATATCCTAAACTTACCAAAATTGTCAAATCACATTTTAATCACATTTAATAACATAATTATACCTGAAAAATGTCAATGAAAGCATGTACAATCATATGAATGTGTAAAATGTGCATGTCATGTGTTAGCTTATACATGACGTGCCTTTTCCTAATTTCTCAATACTTTCTCATAATTCACAATTCTATCCTCAACATGGGTAATGGGATGTTACATAGATCAATATAGTTTTCCCCTAGAAGTCAGAACACAAATTCTTACCCTATGAAAGCTTGAAAATGCAATGTACAAACCGGGAAGGTCATGAGCAAAATGCAATCATATTTCATTAATGAATCCAAACAGAGTTTATACAAGATTCACTTACATACCATCATACATGTCACTATCTTAAAACAAAATACATAAGAACGCTCAATGTTTGATATGCCTATAAAGCTATCCAAAAAGTCACTAACTTAGTATAAAAGATCTTTAGCTATTTTGGAGTTTGCGATGTCTTGCAAGGTTCAACGCTCGTCTTATTCTGTACCTAAGGAGTGAAAAATATAGGTTGAGCTATAGAGCTCAGTGGCTAATATATTTATAGCCATCAGTAATCAGTCACAAACTCAAGTATATGTATATATATCCAAGAATTCAAGCACTCTCAATTCTAGTTCCAACACTTAAAGTGTTGGATCGGAAAAAGAAAGCATGTTATATTTGGAGAACTAGTAGATTTCAAAACTTTTTATAAATATTATTTGCAGCAGAAGGAACATATCCAAATCATCATGCTAATCTATATATGATATGGTATAAGGATAATAATAGACATAAACTAGATGAAGAGTATTACCGACTACTTTGCTACAGCTTTAATTCCTTGCCGCGCTATCCTCTCCTTCTTCTTGTATCCAAAATCTTTTCTTTGTTAATCTATCTTCTTCTTGTTGTTGTATCCTTAACCAATTTGATTTACCTCTTGTTCTCCTAGGACAACTTGGTTAACAAAATCCTTTGGTGGGAAAGGAGAA
>JAOQMP010111835.1:0-14064 GCA_027563575.1 Erythroxylum pedicellare
AGACTATAATTGGCAAGTTTTCGATATCAAACTGACAATTAGTGACCGACTGGGGCTTGTTTGCACTGATTTTCCTAAGACCGACTATGAACGCATGTGGAAACGGCATGTGCCATGGCCCCGATCTGGTTTCCCAACAGTGCCGGCCATGGGGGCAAGACTATATTCTGAAAGTTTTCAATGACAAACTGACAATTCGTGACTGATTGGGGCGTGTTTGCACCGATTTTCCCACGACCGAGTATGACCGTATATGGCCACGGCCAGTGCCACGACCCAGATCTGGTTTCCCAACAGTGCCGGTCATGGTGGCAAGACTATAATTGGAATGTTTTCTATATCAAACTGAAGATTAGTGACCGACTGGGGCTTGTTTGCACTGATTTTCCAACGACCGAGTATGACCGCATATGGCCATGGCCAGTGCCACGGCACCGATCTGGTTTCCCAACGGTGCCGGTCATGGGGTAAGACTATAATTGGCAAGTTTTCGATATCAAACTGACAATTAGTGACCGACTGGGGCTTGTTTGCACTAGTTTTCCCACGACCGAGTATGACCGATCTGGTTTCCCAACGGTGCTGGTCATGGTGGCAAGACTATAATTGGAATGTTTTCGATATCAAACCGACAATTCGTGACCGACTAGGGCTTCTTTGCACTGATTTTCCCACGATCGAGTATGACCGTATATGGCTACGGCCAGTGCCACGACCCCGATCTGGTTTCCCAACGGTGCCGGCCATGGTGGCAAGACTATAATTGGAATGTTTTCGATATTAAACTGACAATTCGTGACCGACTGGGGCTTGTTTGCATTGATTTTCCCACGACCGAGTATGATCGTATATGGCCACGGCCAGTGCCACGACCCCGATCTGGTTTCCCAACGGTCCCGGTCATGGGGGAAAGACTATAATTGGCATGTTTTCGATATCAAACTGACAATTCTTGACCGACTGGGGCTTGTTTCCACTGATTTTCCCACGACCGAGTATGACCGCTTATGGTCACGACCAGTGCCACGGCTCCGATCTAGTTTCCCAACGGTGGCGGTCATGGGGGCAAGGCTATAATTGGCATGTTTTTGATATCAAACTGACAATTACTGACTGACTGGGGCTTCTTAGCCCTGATTTTCCCACGACCGAGTATGACCGCATATGGCCACGGCTAGTGCCACGGCCCCGATCTGGTTTCCAAACGGTTCCGGTCATTGGGGCAAGACTATAATTCGCTAGTTTTCGATATCAAACTGACAATTAGTGACCAACTGGGGCTTGTTTACACTGATTTTCCCACGACCGAGTATGAACACATGTGGAAACGGCATATGCCATGGCCCCGATCTGGTTTCCCAACAGTGCCGACCCTAGGGGCAAGACTATATTCTCCAAGTTTTAAATGACATACTGACAATTCGTGACTAACTGGGGCTTGTTTGCATTGAATTTCCCACGACCGAGTATGACCGTATATGGCCACGGCTAGTGCCACGACCTAGATCTGGTTTCCCAACGGTGCCGGTCATGGGGGCAAGACTATAATTGGCATGTTTTCGATATCAAACTGGCAATTAGTGACCGACTGGGGCTTGTTTGCACTGGTTTTCCCACGACCGAGTATGACCGCATATGGCCACGGCTAGTGCCACAGCCCCGATCTGGTTTCCCAATGGTGCCGGTCATAGGGGCAAGACTATAATTGGCATGTTTTCGATATCAAACTGACAATTCGTGACCGACTGGGGCTTATTTGCACTGATTTTCCCACGACCGAGTATGGCCGCATATGGCCACGGCCAGTGCCACGGCCCCGATCTTGTTTCCCAATGGTGCCGGTCATGGGGGCAAGACTATAATTGGCATATTTTCGATGTCAAACTGACAATTCGTTACCGAATGGGGCTTGTTTGAAATGATTTTCCCATGACCAAGTCTAAGCGTATATGGCCACGGCCAGTGCCACAGCCCCGATCTTGTTTCCCAACGGTGTCGGTCATGGGGGCAAGACTATAATTGGCACGTTTTCAATATCAAACTGACAATTCGTTACCAACTGGGGCTTGTTTACAATGATTTTCTCATGACCGAATCTGAGCCTATATGGCCACGGCCAGTGCCACGTCCTCGATCTGGTTTCCTAACGGTGCCGCTCATGGGGGCAAGACTATAATTGGTAAGTTTTCGATATCAAACTGACAATTAGTGACCGACTGGGGCTTGTTTACACTGATTTTCCCACGACCGAGTATGACCGCATATGGCCACGACCAGTGCCACGACCCAGATCTGGTTTCCCAACGGTGCCAGTCATGGGGGCAAGACAATAATTGGCAAGTTTTCGATATAAAACTGACAATTCGTGATCGACTGGGGCTTGTTTGCACTGATTTTCCCTAGACTGAGTAGATGACCGCATCAAGTGCCACGACCCAGACTTGGTCTCCCGACGGTGCCGGTAATGCGGGCAAGACTATAATCGGTAAGTTTTTGATGTCAAACTGACAATTAGTGACCAATTGGGGATTGTCTGCGATGATTTTCCCACCACCAAATATGACCGCATCAAATGTCACGGCCCAGACCTTGTCCCCCGATGATGCCGATGATTGGGGCAAGACTATAATCGACAAGTTTTCGATGAGAAACTGACAGTTCGTGACCGACTAGAGCTTGTTTGCACTGATTTTCAGACGTCTGAGTATGACCGCATATGGCCGTGGCTACTGCCACGACCCTGACCTGGTCTCCTGACGGTCCCGGTAATGGGGGCAAGACTGTAATCACAAGTTTTAAATGACAAACTGACGATTCGTGACTGACTAGGGCTTGTTTCCAATGATTTTCCCACAACCGTGTATGACCGCATATGGCCCTGGCAAGTGCGACGGCCCTAACCTAGTCTCCTGAAGGTGCTGGTCATGGGGGAAAGACTATAATCGACAAGTTTTCGATGACAAAATGACAATTGGTGATCGACTGGGGCTTGTTTGCACAGATTTTCCCAGAACTGAGTACGACCGTATATGACCACATTAAGTGCCACGGCCCCTACCTGGTCTCTCGATGGTGTCGGTCATAGGTGCAAGACTATAATCGGCAAGTTTTCGATGAGAAACTGACAATTCGTGACCGACTAGGGCTTGTTTCCAATAATTTTCCCACGACCGAGTATGACCTCATATCGCCGCGGCAAGTGGCATAGCCCCGACTTGGCTTCCCAACAGTGCCGATAATGGGGGAAAGACTATAATCGGTAAGTTTTTGATGAGAAACTGACAATTCATGATCAACTGGGAATTGTTTACAATGATTTTCCCACGATCGAGTGTGACCACATATGACCGCGGCAAGTGTGACGGCCCTGACCTGGTGTCCCAACGATGCCGGTCATGGGGAAAGAGTATAATCGGCAAATTTTCGATGAGAAACTGACAATTCATGACCGACTAGGGCTTGTTTGCACTAATTTTCCCACGATCGAGTATGACCGCGTATCACCGCGGCAAGTGCCACAGCCCGGACCTGGTCTCCCAACGGTGCCAATCATGGGGGCAAGACTATAATCGGCAAGTTTTTGATGAGAAACTGACAATTCGTGATAGACTGATGATTGTTTACAATGATTTTCCCACCATCGAGTGCGACCGCATATGCCACGGTAGGAGCCATGGCCCAGACCTGGTCTGCCGACGATGCTGGTAATGGGGGCAAGACTATAATGAGCAAGTTTTCGATGAGAAACTGACGGTTCGTGACCGACTGGTGCTTGTTTGTACCAATTTTTCCACGACCGAGTATGACCGCATATGGCCCTGACTTGGTCTCCCGACGGTGCCGGTCATAGCAGCTAGACTATAATCGGTAAGTTTCCGATGACAAACTGACGATTCGTGACCGATTGGGGCTTGTTTGCACTGATTTCCCACGACCGAGTATGATCGCATATGGCCGCCAGAAGTGCCAGGGCCCCGACTTGGTCTTGCGATGGTGCCAATCATGGGGGCAGGACTATAATCGACAAGTTGTTGATGAGAAACTAACAATTCGTGATCAACTGGGGATTGTTTACAATGATTTTCCCACGATCGAATGTGACCGCATATGATCGCGGCAAGTGCGACGACCCTGGCCTGGTATCCTGACGGTGCCGGTCATAGGGAAAGACTATAATCGGGAAGTTTTCAATGAGAAAATGACAATTCATGACCGAATAGGGCTTGTTTGCACTAATTTTCCCATGACTGAGTGTGATCGTATATCGCCGCGGCAAGTGCCACAGCCCCGACTTGGTCTCCCGACGGTGCCGATCATGGGGGCAAGACTATAATCGGTTAGTTTTTGATGAGAAACTGACAGTTCGTTATCGATTGGGGATTGTTTACAATGATTTTCCCACCATCGAGTGTGACTGCTTATGGCCACGGTAAGTGCCACGGCCCCGACCTGGTCTCTCGACGGTGTCTGTAATGCGGGGAAGACTATAATCGGCAAGTTTTCGATGTCAAACTGACAATTAGTGACTGATTGGGGAATGTCTGCAATGATTTTCCCACCACCAAATATGAACACATATGACCGTGACAAGTGTATAGTGCCCCGACGGTGTCGATGATGGGGGCAAGACTATAATCGGCAAGTGTTCGATGATAAATGACGATTCGTCACCGACTGGGGCTTGTTTGCACTAATTTTCCCACGACTGTGTATGACCTCATATAGCCCGGCAAGTGCGACGGCCCTGACCTGGTCTCCCGGCAGTGCCGGTCATGGTGGCAAGACTATAATCGGCAAGTTTTCGATGAGAAACTGACGATTCGTCACCGACTAGGGCCTGTTTGCACCAATTTTTCCAAGACCGAGTATGACCGCATATAGCCCCAGCAAGTGCGACGACCCTGATTTGGTCTCCCGACAGTGTCGGTCATGGGGGCAAGACTATAATCGGCAAGTTTTCGATGATTAACTGATAATTCGTGACCGACTGGAGCTTGTTTGCACTGATTTTCAGACGTCTGAGTATGACCGCATATGGCCGTGGCTAGTGCCACGACCCTGACCTGGTCTCCTGACGGTCCCGGTAATGGGGGCAAGACTGTAATCACAAGTTTTTAATGACAAACTGAAGATTCGTGACTGACTAAGTCTTGTTTCCAATGATTTTCCCACAACCGTGTATGGTCGCATATGGCCCTGGCAAGTGCGACAGCCTTGACCTGGTCTCCTGACGGTGCTGGTTATGGGGGAAAGACTATAATCGACAAGTTTTTGATGACAAAATGACAACTGGTGATCGACTGGGGCTTGTTTGCGCTGATTTTCCCACAACTGAGTACGACCGTATATGACCACATTAAGTGCCACGGCCTTTACCTGGTCTCTCGATGGTGTCGGTCATAGGGGCAAGACCATAATCGGCAAGTTTTCGATGAGAAACTGACAATTTGTGACCGACTAGGGCTTGTTTCCAATAATTTTCCCACGACCGAGTATGACCTGATATCGCCGCGGCAAGTGGCATAGCCCCGACTTGGCTTCCCAACGGTGCCAATAATGGGGGAAAGACTATAATCGGCAATTTTTTGATGAGAAACTGACAATTCATGATCAACTGGGGATTGTTTACAATGATTTTCCCACGATCGAGTGTGACCACATATGACCGCGGCAAGTATGACGGCCCTGACCTGGTGCCCCAACGATGCCGGTCATGGGGAAAGAGTATAATTGGCAAATTTTCGATGAGAAACTGACAATTCATGACCGACTAGGGCTTGTTTGCAGTAATTTTCCCACGATCGAGTATGACCACGTATCACCGCGGCAAGTGCCACAGCCCCGACCTGGTCTCCCGACGGTGCCAATCATGAGGGCAAGACTATAATCGGCAAGTTTTTGATGAGAAACTGACAATTCGTGATAGACTGAGGATTGTTTACAATGGTTTTCCCACCATCGAGTGCGACCGCATATGCCACGGTAAGAGCCATGGCCCAGACCTGGTCTGCCGACGATGCTGGTAATGGGGGCAAGACTATAATGAGCAAGTTTTCGATGAGAAACTGACGGTTCGTGACCGACTGGTGCTTGTTTGTACCAATTTTTCCACGACCGAGTATGACCGCATATGGCCCTGACTTGGTCTCCCGACGGTGCCGGTCATAGCAGCTAGACTATAATCGGTAAGTTTCCGATGACAAACTGACGATTCGTGACCGATTGGGGCTTGTTTGCACTGATTTCCCACGACCGAGTATGATCGCATATGGCCGCCAGAAGTGCCAGGGCCCCGACTTGGTCTTGCGATGGTGCCAATCATGGGGGCAGGACTATAATCGACAAGTTGTTGATGAGAAACTAACAATTCGTGATCAACTGGGGATTGTTTACAATGATTTTCCCACGATCGAATGTGACCGCATATGATCGCGGCAAGTGCGACGACCCTGGCCTGGTATCCTGACGGTGCCGGTCATAGGGAAAGACTATAATCGGGAAGTTTTCAATGAGAAAATGACAATTCATGACCGAATAGGGCTTGTTTGCACTAATTTTCCCATGACTGAGTGTGATCGTATATCGCCGCGGCAAGTGCCACAGCCCCGACTTGGTCTCCCGACGGTGCCGATCATGGGGGCAAGACTATAATCGGTTAGTTTTTGATGAGAAACTGACAGTTCGTTATCGATTGGGGATTGTTTACAATGATTTTCCCACCATCGAGTGTGACTGCTTATGGCCACGGTAAGTGCCACGGCCCCGACCTGGTCTCTCGACGGTGTCTGTAATGCGGGGAAGACTATAATCGGCAAGTTTTCGATGTCAAACTGACAATTAGTGACTGATTGGGGAATGTCTGCAATGATTTTCCCACCACCAAATATGAACACATATGACCGTGACAAGTGTATAGTGCCCCGACGGTGTCGATGATGGGGGCAAGACTATAATCGGCAAGTGTTCGATGATAAATGACGATTCGTCACCGACTGGGGCTTGTTTGCACTAATTTTCCCACGACTGTGTATGACCTCATATAGCCCGGCAAGTGCGACGGCCCTGACCTGGTCTCCCGGCAGTGCCGGTCATGGTGGCAAGACTATAATCGGCAAGTTTTCGATGAGAAACTGACGATTCGTCACCGACTAGGGCCTATTTGCACCAATTTTTCTACGATCGAGTATGACCGCATATAGCCCCGGCAAGTGCGACGACCCTGATTTGGTCTCCCGACAGTACCGGTCATGGGGGCAAGACTATAATCGGCAAGTTTTCGATGATAAACTGACGATTCGTTACCGAATGGGGCTTGTTTGCACCAATTTTTCCACGACCGAGTATGACCGCATATGGCCCCAGCAAGTGCCACGGTTCTGATCTGGTCTCCCGACAGTGCCAGTTATGGGGCAAGACTACAATCGGCAAGTTTTCGATGATAAACTGACGATTCGTCACCAACTGGGGCTTGTTTGCACCAATTTTTCCAAGACCGAGTATGACCCATTATGGCCCCGACAAGTGCCACGGCCCTGACTTGGTCTCCCGACTGTGCCGATCATAGGAGCTAGACTATAATCGGTAAGTTTTCGATGACAAACTGACGATTAGTGACCGATTGGGGCTTCTTTGTATTGATTTTCCCACGACCGAGTATGACCACATATGGCCGCGGGAAGTGCCATAGCCCCGACTTGGTCTTGCGACGATGCAGACCATAAGGGAAGACCATAATCGACAAGTTTTTGATGAGAAACTGACAATCCGTGATCAACTGGGGATTGTTTACAATAATTTTCCCACAACAGAGTGTGACCGCATCTGACCGTGGCAAGTGCGACGGCCCTGATCTGGTATCCCGACGGTGCCGGTCATGGGGAAAGACTATAAACGGCAAGTTTTTGATGAGAAACTGACAATTCATGACCGACTAGGGCTTGTTTGCATTGATTTTCCCACGAACGAGTATGATCGCATATTGCCTGGGCAAGTGTAAAAGCGCCGACTTGGTCTCCCGACGGTGCCGATCATGGGGGCAAGACTATAATCGGCAAGTTTTTGATGAGAAATAGACATTTCGTGATCAACTGGGATTGTTTACAATGATTTTCCTACGATCGATTGTGACCGCATATGACAGCGGCAAGTGCGAGGGCCCTGACCTGGTATCCCGACGGTGCCGGTCATAGGGAAAGACTATAATCGGGAAGTTTTTGATGAGAAACTGACAACTCATGACCAACTATGGCTTGTTTGCACTGATTTTTCCACGCCCGAGTATGATCGAATATCATCGCGGCAAGTGCCACAGCCCCGACCTGGTCTCCCGACAGTGCCGAGCATGGGGGCAAGACTATAATCGACAAGCTTTTTATGAGAAATTAACAATTCGTGATCAACTGGGGATTGTTTACAATGATTTTCCCACGATCGAGAGTGACCGTATATGACCGCGGCAAGTGCGACGGCCCTGACCTGGTATCCCGACGGTGCCGGTCATAGGGAAAGACTATAATCGGGAAGTTTTCGATGAGAAACTGACAATTCATGACCGACTATGGCTTGTTTGCACTAATTTTCCCATGACCGAGTATGATCGCATATCGCCGCGGTAAGTGCCACAGCCCCGACCTGGTCTCCCGACGGTGCCGATCATGGGGGCAAGACTATAATCGGCAAGTTTTTCATGAGAAACTGACAATTCGTGATCGATTCGGGATTGTTTACAATGATTTTCCCACCATCTAGTGTGACCGCTTATGGCCACGGTAAGTGCCACGACCCCGACCTGGTCTCCCGACGATGCCGGTAATGCGGGGAAGACTATAATCGGCAAGTTTTTGATGTCAAACTGACAATTAGTGACCGATTGGGGATTGTCTGCAATGATTTTCCCACCACTAAATATGACCGCAAATGATTGTGGCAAGTGTCACGGCCCAGACCTAGTCCCCCTACGATGCCGATGATGGGGGGAAGACTATAATCGGCAAGTTTTCGATGATAAAATGATGATTCGTCACCGAGTGCGGCTTGTTCTCACTAATTTTCCCACGACTGAGTGTGGCCTCATATGGCCCCGACAAGTGCGACGGCCCTGACCTGGTCCCCCGATAGTGCCGGTCATGGAGGCAAGACTATAATCGGCAAGTTTTCGATGATAAACTGACGATTCCTCACTGACTGGGGCCTATTTGCACCAATTTTTCCACGACCGAGTATGACCGCATATAGCCCCGGCAAGTACGACGACCCTGACTTGGTCTCCCAACAGTGCCGGTCATGGGGGCAAGACTATAATCGGCAAGTTTTCGATGATAAACTGACGATTCGTCACCGACTGGCGCGTGTTTGCACCAATTTTTCCACGACCGAGTATGACCGCATATGGCCCCAGCAAGTGCCACGGTTCTGACCTGGTCTCCCGACATGGGGGCAAGACTATAATCGGTAAGTTTTCGATGATAAACTGACGATTCGTCACCGAATGGGGCTTGTTTGCACCAATTTTTCCAAGACCGAGTATGACCGCATATGACCCCGACAAGTGCCACGGCCTTGACTTGGTCTCCCGACGGTGCCGGTCATAGGAGCTAGACTATAATCGGTAAGTTTTCGATGAAAAACTAACGATTCGTGACCGATTGGGGCTTGTTTGACTAATTTTCGCACGACCGAGTATGACTGCATAAGGTTGCGGGAAGTGCCACGGCGCCGACTTGGTCGTGCGACGGTGCCGACCATAAGGGCAAGACCATAATCGACAAGTTTTTGACAAGAAAATGACAATTCGTGATCAATTGGGGATTGTATACAATAATTTTCCCACGATAGAGTGTGACCGCATCTGACCGTGGCAAGTGCGACGGCCCTAACCTGGTATCTCGACAGTGCCGATCATGGGGAAAGACTATAATCGGCAAGTTTTCGATGAGAAACTGACAATTCATGACCGACTAGGGCTTGTTTGCATTGATTTTCCCACGACCGAGTATGACCGCATATTGCCTAGGCAAGTGTAAAAGCGCCGACCTGGTCTCCAGACAGTGCCGATCATGGGGGCAACACTATAATCAGCAAGTTTTTGATGAGAAACAGACATTTTGTGATCAACTGGGAATTGTTTACAATGATTTTCTACGATCGATTGTGACCGCATATGACAGCGACAAGTGCGACGGCCCTGACCTGGTATCCCGACGGTGCCGGTCATAAGGAAAGACTATAATCGGCAAGTTTTTGATGAGAAACTGACAACTCATGACCGATTAGGGCTTGTTTGCACTGATTTTTCGACGACCGAGTATGATCGCATATCATCTCGGTAAGTGCCACAGCCCCGACCTGGTCTCTTGACGGTGCCGATCAAGGGGGCAAGACTATAATCGCCAAGTTTTTGATGAGAAACTAACAATTAGTGATCAACTGGTGATTGTTTACAATGATTTTCCCACGATCGAGTGTGACCGTGGCAAGTGCGATGGCCCTGACCTGGTATCCCGACGGTGCCGGTCATGAGGAAAGACTATAATCGGCAAGTTTTTGATGAGAAACTGACAACTCATGACTGACTAGGGCTTGTTTGCACTGATTTTTCCACGACCGAGTATGATCGCATATCATCTCGGCAAGTGCCACAGCCCCAACCTGGTCTCTTGACGGTGCCGATGATGGGGGCAAGACTATAATTGGCAAGTTTTCGATGGTAAACTGACGATTCGTGACCGACTGGGACTTGTTTGCACTAATTTTCCCACGACTGAGTATGACCTCATATGGCCCCGGCAAGTGCGACGGGCCTGACCTGGTCTCTCGATGGTGCCGGTCATGGGGGAAAGACTATAATCGACAAGTTTTCGATGAGAAACTGACAATTTATAACCGACTAGGGCTTGTTTGCACTGATTTTTCCACGACTGAGTATGATCGCATATCGCCACGGCAAGTGCCATAGTCCTGACCTGGTCTCCCGAAGGTGCCGATCATGGGGGAAGACTGTAATCGGCAAGTTTTTGATGAGAAACTGAAAATTCGTGATCAACTGGGGATTGTTTACAATGATTTTCCCACGATCGAGTGTGACCGCATATAGCCACAGTAAGTACCACGGCCCCGACCTGGTAATAGGGGCAAGACTATAATCGGCAAGTTTTCGATGTCAAACTGACAATTAGTGACCGATTGGGGATTGTCTGCATTGATTTTCCCCCCACCAAATATGACCGCATATGACCGTGGCAAGTGTCACGGCCCAGACCTTGTCCCCCGACGGTGCCGATGATGGGGGCAAGACTATAATTGGCAAGTTTTCGACGGTAAACTGACGATTCGTGACCGAATGGGGCTTGTTTGCACTAATTTTCCCACGACTGAGTATGACCTCATATGGCCCCGGCAAGTGCAACGGCCCTGACTTGGTCTCCAGACATTGCCGGTCATGGGGGCAAGACTATAATCGGCAAGTGTTAAATGAGAAACTGACGGTTCGTGACCGACTGGGGCTTGTTTGCACCAATTTTCCCATGACCGAGTATGACCGCATATGGCCCTGACAAGTGCCACGACCCCGACTTGGTCTCCCAACTGTGCCGGTCATAGGAGCTAGACTATAATAGGTAAGTTTTCAATAACAAACTGACAATTCGTGACCGATTGGCGCTAGTTTGCAATGATTTTCCCACGACCGCGTATGACCGCATATGGCCGCGAGAAGTGCCACGGCCCCGACTTGGTCTTGCGAAGGTGCCGACCATGGGGGCAAGACAATAATCGGCAAGTTTTTGCTGAGAAACTGACAATTCGTGATCAACTGGGGATTGTTTACAATAATTTTCCCATGATCGAGTGTGATCGCATTTGACCGCGGCAAGTGCGACGGCCCAGGCTTGGTAACCCGACGGTGCCGATTATGGGGAAAGATCATAATCGACAAGTTTTCGATGAGAAACTGACAATTCATGACCGACTAGGGATTGTTTGCATTGATTTTCCCATGATCGAGTGTGATCGTATATGACCGCGGCAAGTGCGACGGCCCTGACCTGGTATCCCGACGGTGCCGGTCATGGCGAAAGACTATAATCGACAAGTTTTTGATGTCAAACTGACAATTAGTGACCGATTGGGGACTGTCTGCATTGATTTTCCCACCATTAAATATGACCACATATGACCGTGGCAAGTGTCACGGCCCAGACCTTATCTCCCGACGGTGCCGATGATGGGGGCAAGACTATAATTGGCAAGTTTTCGATGGTAAACTGACGATTCGTGACCGACTTGGGCTTGTTTGCACTAATTTTCCCACGACTGAGTATGACCTCATATGGCCCCGGCAAGTGCGACGGACCTGACCTGGTCTCTCGACGGTGCCGGTCATGGGGGCAAGAATATAATCGACAAGTTTTCGATGAGAAACTGACAATTTATGACCGACTAGGGCTTGTTTGCACTAATTTTTCTACAACCGAGTATGATCGCATATCGTCACGACAAGTGCCACAGTCTCGACCTGATCTCCCGAAGGTGCTGATCATGGGGCAAGACTGTAATCGGCAAGTTTTTGATGAGAAACTGACAATTCGTGATCAACTGGGGATTGTTTACAATGATTTTCCCGCAACCGAGTGTGACCGCATATGGCCACGGTGAGTGCCACGGCCCCGACCTACTCTCCCGACGGTGCCGGTAATAGGGGCAAGACTATAATCGGCAAGTTTTCGATGTCAATCTGATAATTAGTGACCGATTAGGGATTGTCTGCATTGATTTTCCCACCACGAAATATGACCGCATACGACCGTGGCAAGTGTCACGGCCCAGACCTTGTCCGCCGATAGTGCCGATGATGGGGGCAAGACTATAATTGGCAAGTTTTCGATGGTAAACTGACGATTCGTGACCGACTGGGGCTTGTTTGCACTAATTTTCCCACGACTGAGAATGACCTCATATGGCCCCGGCAAGTGCGACGGGCCTGACGTGGTCTATCGACGGTGCCGGTCATGGGGGCAAGACTATAATCGACAAGTTTTCGATGAGAAACTGACAATTTATGACCGACTAGGTCTTGTTTGCACTGATTTTTCCACGACTGAGTATGATCGCATATCGCCACGGCAAGTGCCATAGTCCTGACCTGGTCCCCGGAAGGTGCCGATCATGGGGCAAGACTGTAATCGGCAAGTTTTTGATGAGAAACTAACAATTCGTGATCAACTGGGGATTGTTTACAATGATTTTCCCACGATCGAGTGTGAACGCATATAGCGACGGTAAGTACCACGGCCCCGACCTAGTCTCCCGACGGTGCCGGTAATAGGGGCAAGACTATAATCGGCAAGTTTTCGATGTCAAACTGACAATTAGTAACCGATTGGGGATTGTCTGCATTGATTTTCATACCACCAATTATGACCGCATATGACCGTGGCAAGTGTCACGGCCCAGACCTTTTCCCCCGACGGTGCCGGTGATGGGGGCAAGACTATAATTGGCAAGTTTTCGATGATAACCTGACGATTCGTGACTGACTGGTGCTTGTTTGCACAAATTTTCCCACGACTGAGTATGACCTCATATGGCCTAGGCAAGTGCGACGGCCTTGACCTGGTCTCCCGACAGTGCCTGTCATGAAGGCAACACCATAATCGGCAAGTTTTCGATGAGAAACTGACAGTTCGTGACTGAATGGGGCTTGTTTACACCAATTTTCCTATGACCGAGTATGACCGCATATGACCCCGACAAGTGCCACGACCCCGACTTGGTCTCCCGACGGTGCCGGTCATAGGAGCTAGACTATAATCGGTAAGTTTTCGATGACAAACTGACGATTCGTGACCGATTGGGGCTTGTTTGCACTGATTTTCCCGTGACAGAGTATGACCGCATATGGCCGCTGAAAGTGCCACGGCCCCGACTTGGTCTTGCGATGGTGCCGACCATGGGGGCAAGACTATAATCGGCAAGTTTTTGATGAGAAACTGACAAGTCGTGATCAGCTAGGGATTGTTTACAATGATTTTCCCACGATCGAGTGTGACCGCATATCCTTGCGGCAAG
>JAOQMP010111845.1:0-14064 GCA_027563575.1 Erythroxylum pedicellare
TATCCATTTGGATAAACAGTCAACAACTAAAAGGATATACATAAAGCCAACAGACGGCAGAAAGGGACCTATGAAATCAATCCCCCATACGTCAAAGATTTCACAAAATAATAAAGGCCATTGAGGCATTTCATGTCGTTTACCTAACCCTCCAAAACTTTGACTTTTATCACATGACCGATAAAAGGTAAATGAATATTTAAAAAAGGTAGGCCAATAAAAACCAGAATTTAGAATTTTCCTAGATGTTCTCCTTGCACTGAAATGCCCACCACAAACAATTGATTACTTTGTCACTATACAGTCTTCATAGATGAGAAGCATCCTAAATGTAATGTCTAACTTTGCTCTTTAGGCTTTGGGCCTGTGACTTAGACATAAAAGGAGGGGTTAGTCTAGTCATGAGATAATTGACTATATGTGTATACCAAGGTTCTTTAAAAACTAAAGCGCATAAGTCTGAATCAGGAAAAGAATCATAAGTAAGTTCGAAAGAGTCCACTCCCTGTGTATCGTCTGCTAGCCCACTCAAATGATCAACTACATGGTTCGCCGCCCCTACTCAATCCTTTATCTCAATATCGAATTCTTGGAGAAGCAATGACCACCTTATCAATCTAGGCTTCAATTGTGGTTTCTTGAGGAGATATCGAACAGCTGCATGATCATTAAAAATGGACACATGGGAGTCTAAAAAATACGGGTTAAACTTTTCTTAGGCAAAAACTACTGCAAACAACTCTTTCTCAGTTGTTGTATAGTTGATTTGAGCTGGATCCAGTGTTTTGGAGGCATATGTAATAACTTTTGCTAGTTTCTCCTCTCGTTGGCCCAATATAGCTCCTACAACACAATTAGAAGCATCATATGAAAGCTCAAAAGGCAAATTCCAATTAGCAGCAACTAGAATAGGAGGAGAAATGAGTTTTGATTTCAACTTATTAAAGGCATTTCTACAAGAATCATCAAACTTAAATTTTGCATCTTTTTGTAAAAGCTTGGAAAGAGGTAATGCCATTTTGCTGAAATCTTTTATGAACCACCTATAAAATCCTGCATGACTTAAAAATGATCTTATAGCTTTAATATAGGCAGGATAAGGGAAAGAAGATATAACCTCAATCTTAGCTTTATCAACTTCAATCCCTTTGCTAGAAATCAAATGACCTAGCACTATACCTTCATTGACCATGAAATGACATTTTTCAAAGTTCAAAATCAAATTATTTTCAATATACCTTTTTAAAACTTTTGCAAGACTAGATAGGCAAGTATCAAAAGAATCACCATAAACTGTGAAATCGTCCATAAAGACTTCCATGCATTCTTCTAAAAATTCACAAAAAATAGCCATCACATAATACTGGAAACTCCCTATAGCATTACATAAACCAAAAGTTATCCTTTGATATGTAAAGGTACCAAAAGGACACATAAAAGTGTCTATATCTTGGTCCTCTAGTACAATAGGTACTTGAAAGTACGTAGAGAACCATCTAGAAAACAATAATATGACTTGCCTGCCAGCCTTTCAAGCATCTTGTTGATAAAAGGAAGAGGGAAATGATCTTTTCGTGTGGTGTCATTTAATCATCTATAATCTATGAACACATGCCACGAATTCTGCACTGTAATAGAGATAAGATCCCTATAATTTTCTATTTCTGCACTGTAATAGAGATAAGATCCCTATAATTTTCTATCACAGTTATCCCACTCTTTTTTGGCACTACATGTAATGGACTAACCCACTCACTATCAAATATGGGATAAATGATCCCAGCACTTAAAATTTTTGTGATTTCTTTCTTAACCACGTCTAAGATAAGTGCGTTGAGTCTCCTTTGGGGCTACCTCATTGATTTTGAACCTCACTCAATAAGATCCTATATGTGGAAAATGCTGGGCAAATTCCAAGTATATCCACTAAAGTCCACCCTATAGCCCTCTTATGTTCTTTCAAAATAGCAAGTAGTCTCTGTTCCTCATCGTAAGATAAGGTATTGGAAATTATAATAGGTAATCGCTCATTAGACTCAAGAAAGGCATACTTTAAAGTAGGGAGTAGGGGTTTCAACTCAATCACAGGAGGTTGCACAATAGAAGGCATCGATTTATAAAGTTTAAGGGAGAAGAGTTTACTCACCTTTCCTTTAACCAAAGACAGCTCAGGTCCCATACAGTTGGCTTTACAATCTCCTTCTACTTCAAACGTTGAACCCATCTTATGTTGACCAACGGTGGCAACTACGTGGGCTAAATCCTTCTACATCCCTTCAATCAGACACTTGTTTTGAGGTAAAATAACTTTAGTGATTTCCTCATCGGTGTTAGTCTCCATGATGCTAAAATCACCTAAAAAATTAATCGAAAACCTTTCCCAACGAGGATCATCCTTGATAATGGAAGATGTTAAATCACACGTGAGTAAGAATAATTAAGTGAATGTAACCAAAAATTAAAGGAATCCTTTTTAAATTAAAAATCGGAGCAAGTATCATCAATAGCAATATCGAGCATATTAACACCCAAAAGCGAATAATCCTCATTAGGATGTTTCATTGCTTCATACATGTTAAAGAACATTTTTTGATCTCCTACCTCCATAGTGATGGTACCTTCTTTCATACTAATCATAGTACTACTAGTCCTTAAGAAAGGTTTACCAAGAATCAATGTAGTTTCCTACACAACTTCAGAAGACATGTCAAGAACATAAAAGTCAGCTGGAAAGACCAAACCCTTTACTTGGACCAAAATTTCCTCTATATTGCCCACAGGATGCCTAAGAGACCTATCAGCCAATTGTAGAACTATAGATGTAGACTTAAGATTTTTGATTGCCAATGATGTGTAGACAGACTTAGGCATAACATTAATGGCTGCCCCCAGATCTAACAAGGCTCCCCCTATGGTAAATTTACCTATGGCGCACAGGATGGTGAAAGATCTAGGGTCTTGGATTTTTATGAGGATTTTGGGTTTGAACAATGCAGACGCATTTGAGCTGACTTGCACTCTTTCATTCATTTTGAACTTCCTTTTATTGGTGTATAAGTCTTTAAGATACTTAGCATATGCACGAACCCTTTTCACAAGGTCAAACAGAGGGTTGTTGACTTCTACTATCCCAAACAAATCAATGATATTTTTCTCATTTTTGGTACCAGTCATCCTTTTTCTAAGCAAATATGAATTAGGAAAAGGAAGGTCTTTTAGATTTACCTCCTTATCAATGGCTTTATAGGCTCCTTGCTTGCTTGATTCCGGGTTGGTTTCAAAATTCTCTTCCTTGCTCTTTAATGGTTTGGACTTCTTTTCAGTCAAAAGTGTTATCGCCTCGGAATTTTCAGACTTCTTGACTCTATCATTTGTTAAAGGCAATTCTCTACACTCAATCTCCTCTTCATCTACTCCCTCATCTTGATTGCTGAGACTCACTTGTTTCCAATTTCGTAGGGTTATGGCATTCAAACTCTTGGGGTTCATAACAGTATTGGAGTGGATAGTTCCACTGCTTCTCACTTGGTTCTCACTAATGTTGTTGGATAGTTGAGTGATGTAGGAGTTGATATTCTCAGCCTTCATCTCCCATTTTCCATTCTCTTTTCTAGAGCACTGAATCGAGTAGCATTTTTAGAAGAATCCTATTGAATGAGAGAGGCTATGGCGTTGAACTAGTTGTTATTCAAAGTCCTCTCCTCCTTCATCGATGCCATCATGTTATGCAGAAGTTGATTAGTGTCCCCCTTTGGTAGGATAATTAGAGCTTGCTGTTGGTTATGGAACTGGTTTATGGAAGAACCAGCCTCTCCACCTTATTGAAATCTATTTGGACCTATTCCTTCTTTATTTCTCCAGCTAAGCCTAGGATTTTCTTTCCATCCCTCGTTATAGGCATTGGAATTGGGATCCTATTTCTTATTGGGCAGACCCTGATAAATAGCAGACACCTCTTCATAACAGCCAGGGAAGACACTAGAGATATGCGCTATTGACCCACAAGCATTGCAACTAGGTACAGTAACATCTATAGAAGGTGTTGGACGAGGCACACTCATGTTTTCAACTTTGCAATGATGAAGGACAACTGCGAAGTCACTTTACTTTCCAAAGAGTCAACCTTAGACTCCAAAGTTTCCATTCTTCTAGATTAGGCTGTTGAAACTCCCAACTTATGTATGCCTCTGGTGTCCCTACTACTATACTGTTGGTGATTCAAAGCCATCTTCTTAATTAGATCTTGTGCCTCCGAAGCTATAAGGTCAATCAAAGAACATCCTGAAGCTGCATCCAACATACATTTGTCTTGACTTTTCAGTCCATAAAAAAAGTATTACACTAACTGCTCATCAAGTATCTAATGGTGGGGGCATTTGGACAAGAGATCTTGAAAACAGTTCCAATAGTCATGGAGGGATTCATCATAATCTTGACATGTCGAGGTAATCTCCTTCCTCAATGATAAAGTTCTGGAAGCCTGAAAATACTTTTCTAATAATGCCTTTCGTAGATTGGCCCAATTGTAGTAGGCATTCGCCACATGTCTTGGGAGGCTCATATACCACTCCCTTGCTTTACCCTCCAAGGATAGGTGAAAAACTTTCCATAGTACTTAGTCAAGAGAAGCTCCCACCAGCTTTATACTCTAACAATTCATAAACAATGATTGCAAGTGGATGTAAGGATCTTCTCTTATCAAGCCATAAAGTTTAGGAAACGAGTTAATAAGCAATCCTTTAACTTAAAAATTCACAAGTAAATTAGGGTAAGCTAATTTGGTAAGGAGGGGGTTTTGATCTTTAAAAACATTAACTGTACTAAATGGAATTGTAAGAAAAATATGTAAAATGTATTTTTAGATTTTTGGAAATAGAAAATGGAAAGATTAAGAAAAATGATCAAATAGTGATAAAGTCCTTTTGAAAATGAGCTTTCTCTATCATACTTCAAAATTAATTTTTGATGGGAGTGAAATCACTAAGTTTCAAATGGGTAAACCTTAAAGAACTCTTTAAGTTCAAGATCGTAATCAATAAGACTCCATTTCTTAAAACCTTGTTAAAGGCTCTTCGTGTGTGTAGTGGATAAGTCAATGCAACAAGTCACTTTGGGATCTAGAATCAACTCAATATCAAACACAACTATGGAAGATAAAAGAGAATCAACAAGATCACAAATAGACATATATGAGACTTCATATATTTAACCTCAAAGTTCTGCATCAACGAATCCAAACTACACATTGAATATCCAACACTTGATTAAAGTATAATCAAGTATGTTCAACTACAAATTACAAATCCTAAACCTAAACTCATAAATCATAGCTGAATATGGATTAAACTACTCCCTTTTTAAGCCCATTGAACTCTAGCCATTACTACATCTTCAAGAGGAGAGAGAGACACTTAGCCACACATAACTTTAAGAGAATTCACAACTGAGAAGGAATCAAAGGCACCTATGGTAGAAGTCGATGGTGAAAAATGGAAGAAATGAGATGGATGAGAGAAGACAATGGTGTGATAGCTGTGTGAAGATGGAATATGGAAGATGTATCTATGTCAGCTCTCTTCTCTCCTTTTGTAAGCTATCGTAAAATAGGTTTTTTTCAAAAATGGGTTACTGGATCGGGTTGCACAGTTGGTTAATTTACCAAAAATGGTCCAGGTCTGTGCCAATTTGAATGTGTCACCACGGCAAAAGGATGAGTTTGCCGTGGAGAACTTTTCCTAAAAGATTTCCTCAATGGTCTGTTAACGTCGCCGCAGTGAAAGCATTATTCTCACCATGACAAACTTTGCCCAAAAGGTTTCTCTAAAGATCTTCTAATTTTGCCACAACAAAACATCATCTTCACGATGGCGAACTTTTCCTGTTGCCTTCATTGACTTATGCTCATGGTCCTCACTCCTTGGCTCTACTTCTTGAATGTCCTATAATGGTAAAATGTATTTTGCAGTATCAATTGTTCTACAAATCAATTTAGTGCAATTACTAATCGTTTGCGGCAAATTTACCTTGAAACTACATTAATTGAAACCAAGCACTTGCATAAAATCCGATAATAATAGCCAAAAAGTATAACAAAAACCTTAAAATTGTCACCAAATGATATAGGAAACTTGGGTTCAATCACAAGGTGTTTTGATTTCTAAAAAAGTTTTGAATCTACCATTTTATCTAAATCTTGCATGCTTTATTTTTCTGATCCAACAAGCAAATCATAAATCCACTAAAGATATTAAAGAACAAGTAATCCAAGAAAGGAAATAAGATATAGTGAAACATCTAGGAAAGAACTCCCTATCATCACATTTTACTCTTAATTAAGTTATTTTAAATATTCTTTGAATTAGGCTAATGATATCTTCTAAGAAAATGACTTAGGTCTTTTGACATATAACCACCTATCCCTCAAATAATTAGCCAATATCTATAACTGAAAAAATCTAAGAATATATTAAGATCTATGAAATCTCATAAAAAGTTTAACCCTAAAAATGGAAGAACCATATAAATGTATTCTTAATACCACATTCAACTTGCAATATCAATTCTTTGGTCAATCTATAAACAAATTTTTTAAATATTTACATTTTAATTAAAATATAATTTAACTGCTAACTTTTATGAAATTAACATTAAGAGTAAAATGATATTTTCGAGTATAAAAATCTTTTATAGAATAATTGGAATCAATTAATATAAAACTAAACTAAAAATTTATCCATCTAGACATTAATAAAGTTTAAGGATACATTAGCCTTGAAATAACAAACATAAGTAAAAGAATTTCATAAATCATAAAAAGGTGTTTGATAATGTGATCTCAATTTTGTACATTTTGATTAAAATTTAATTTAACTGCTAGCTTTTATGAAATTAACGTTAAGAGTAAAATGATATTTTCAAGTGTAAAATTTTTTTATAGAATAATTGGAATCATTTAATATAAAACTAAACTAAAAATTTATCTATCTAGACATTAATAAAGTTTAAGGACACATTAGCTTTGAAATAACAAACATAAGTAAAAGAATTTCAGAAATCATAAAAAAGTGTCTGATAATGTGATCTCAATTTTTTAATGTATTCTAATTAATTGAGAGATGACCTTAGATATCTTTTTTTATTAAATGCAAATGCAAGTTCCTCTCTAAGGATTCCTTATTTCCTATAGCTACTAACTAAGAAATGGAGTGTTAATAAAAAACTAATGAATGTTTCTATATAAGATGGATTCAAACTTTATATAATATACTTCTTAGAGGATATAAAAAATAAGGCACTCTATTGTAGAAACATATTACTATTATAAAAAAATCACTTGATAATTCTTAGTTTCTTTAACGAAAATAATACCAACATGATAACTACTTATTTGTGCAAGCCTGCAAACCTAAGAAGCATCTCTATAAGCCTAAAAATTTAGTTATATTATGATTCATAAGTACTTCCATCCTTATTTTAAACTTCAAAACTTCTTTAAAATATCTGCTTTGCAACATTCAAAAACACCTTCTAAATTTGATTCTTCATTCTTCATAATTAAATATTTGTTCAATTTTGTTAACTAGATTAGTATCTTGTAAAATTTCGAAAAAAAGATTACTATCTTCTAATTATTTCTAATATTTTTAAACAATGGATTCACATTTTACGTTTAAAACATTCACTTGAAAACAATTTAATAATAATTTGCGTCTTTACACTATATCCTATATAGAATAGCAAAACCTTCTTGACTTTTTTACAATTGTTGCCAGTTGCAATATACAATTAAATTTTCATATTTTGAATCTTTTTTAGACCATCTACTCATAAGGAGTAAACTTTGAATCCTATATTGTAGTAACCTATTTTTATCCTCAAGAATTTAACCATTAGACAGAGTCAACATATGAGAATTCGTAAAGTGCATTTCATTTGCATAAATCACATTTTCCATACCAAGGAAGTGATTATTGAATGCCCTACTCAGCTGAGGGTGATATTTTAAGGTGTTAATTAAGTATTACCAGTAAAATTAATTCCTCGATGAGTGCTTTTAAATTGATTCGGGGTGTTTATGAGGCTTACTTAGCCTACATGACTAACACTCGTACTAAGTAGATGATCCAGTATATTCCTGTTGATAGGGATTTTCCAGACGTGTTTCCCAGTGAATTACCAATTTTACCTTAGAAAAAGAGGTGGAATTTACAATTGGCTTAGTTCCAAGTACTACTCCTATAACGATTCCTCCATGTAGGATGCCAATTGTGAAACTTAAGAACCAATTATAGGAGTTGTTGGATAAGGGCTTTATTAAACCTAGTGTATTTACTTGAGGAGCTCCAATATTATTTGTGAAAAAGAAAGATGGAACTTTGAGTTTATGTATCGATTATAGGCAATTAAATCAGTTGAAAGTGAAAAACAAATATCCTTTACCAAGAATTGATGATCTACTTGATCAACTACCAGGAGCTCAGGTATTTACTAAATTGGATTTGAGATTAAGGTATTATCAATTAAAGATAGCCGAAGCTAATTTACCGAAGAGTGCATTTAAGACACGATATGGACATTTCGAGTTTTTAGTAATGTCTTTTAGATTGAAGAATGCTCCAGAAGAGTTTATTACAAGAGTTTTATCAAGGGGTTTTCCTTGATCTCAGCCCCTTTGACAAAGATTCTGAAGAAGAATGTGCACCTTAGATGAACGAATAAATGCCCAAGGAGTTTAAGGACTTAAAACACCAGTTGACTACAACATCGGTGTTAGTTATTAATCCATTTTGATATAAAGGATACGTAGTATATAGTGATGCTTCACGACAGGGTTAGGATGTGTTCTGATGTAGTATGGTAGAGTAATTGCATATGCATCGAGATAGTTGAGACCCTATGAATTCAACTATCTGGTCCATGATTTTAAACTTGCTACAGTGGTATTTACTTTGAAAATTTAGAGACACCATCTGTCTAGTGAGACACTTTAGGTATTCACAGATCATAAAGTTTAAAATATTTGTTGAGTCAGAAGGAGCTGAATATGAGAAAAACGAGATGGATTGAGTTGCTAAAGGATTATGATTGTACGATTAAGTATCATCCCAGTAAAGCTAATGTCGTAGCTGATGAATTAAGTAGGAAATCCAATAGCAGTGTGGCACAGATTTAGATTTTGAGGTTACCAAACCTAGTATAGTTAAGAACACTAAATGTTGAGTTAAATTGGGATATAATGAATCACTGTTAGCTACACTAAAGCTTAGACTGGTATTACATGAAAGGATCCAAAAAGCCCAAAGTAAAGATTCAAAATATGAGACGTTTATTGTGAAGTTGAGATAAGATTCAAATTCTAAGTAAGAAATGAGAAATGATACATTGTAGTTGAAACAAAGATTATGCGTACCTAATGTTGATGATATGAGGAAAGATATTTTGGAGGAAGCTCATGTTGTAGCTTATGTTATGCATCCTAGTACTACCAAGATGTTTAATATATTGAAACAACATTTTTGGTGGTCAAGAATGAAGAAGCAAATAGTTGAGTATGTTGCTAAATGTTTGATATGCTAGCAGGTTAAGGCTGAGCATTAGGCACTAGTTGGCAGGTTATAGCCATTTCCTAATTCGGAGTAGAAATGGGAGAGGATCACTATGGATTTCATCATGGGTTTGTCCAGAACACTAAGGTAACAACATGCCATATGGTTCGTTATCGATAGATTAACTAAATCAGCCCATTTCTTATCTGTACGAGAGAATAATACATTGGATCAATTGGCCCAGAGATATGTTAATGAGGTAGTGAGGTTCCATAGTGTTCTATTTTCTATTATGTCTAATCGAGACCCCATATTCACTTCCAGATTTTGGGATAGTTTATAGACAACTTTGGGTATAAACCTAAACTTTGGGATAATGTTTGATCCTCAGACAGGTAGATAGAGTGAGAGGACTATCCGGACTATTGAGAATATGCTTAGAGCTTTTATATGGGAGTTCCAAGGAGCATAGGACCAATATTTAACTCTTATTGAATTTGCTTACAAGAATCATTAACATAGCAGTATGGGTATGGCCCTATATAAGGTGTTATATGGCAGGAAGTGTCAATCACCTTTGTATTAGGATGAAGAGGGTCTAAGAATTATTGAAGGCACAAACTTGGTTCAAGATACTATTGAAAAGGTGAAGTTGATCTGCAGTAGAGTTAAAGTAGCTCAAAATAGGTAGAAAAGTTATACAAATCAACATCTAAGAGATATAGAACATAAAGTGGGAGATAAAGTGGTTTTAGGAGTATCCCCTATGCTAAGGTTTGGTAAAAAGGTTAAGTTGAGCCCTAGATAAATTGGTCTATATGAGATCATAGAGAGAGTTGGACCATTGACATACATATTATCACTATTGATTGAAGCCAAGTTTCCTATATCATTTGGTGACAATTTCATGGTTTTTGTTATACTTTTTGGCTCTTATTATCGAATATTATGCTTAATTTAGCTCATGAGTACTTGTTTTGAATTACTGTAGTTTGAAGGTAAAATTGTCACAAATAATTAGTAATTGCACTAAATTGATTTTTAGAACAGTTGATGCTGCAAACTACTATTTTTCATTGTAAAGCATTCAAGAAGTAGAGCCAAAGAGTGAAGACTAAGAACAAAAGTCAATGATGCAACAGGTAAAGTTTGCCTCAGCAAGGATGATATTTTGCCATGGCAAAATCAGAAAATCTTTGAAGAACCTTTCAAGCAAAGTTTGTCACGGCAAGGATACTGTTTTAGCTACAATGAAATCAGCAAATTATTAAAGAAATCTTTCGAGAAAAGCTCACCATGGCAAACTCATCCTTTCGCCACAGTGACATTTTCGAATTGACACCAAACCTGAACCATTTTCAAAAAATTAACCAACTTTGCAAACACGATCCAATAACTCGTTTTTGAAAAAAACCTAATTGGAATAACATACAAAAGGAGAGAGGGAGCCGACATATATGACATTCATTCCATCATCTTGCCACTACCTATCACACCTTCATATTCTCTCATATCCATCTCATTTTTCTTCCATTTTTCACTATCGACTTCTACCATAGGTGCCTCAGATTTCTTCTCGACTGTGAAGATTCTAGGAGCTATGCGTGGCTAGGCATTTATTTCCTCTTGAAGATGTAGCAATGGCTAGAATTCAATTGGCTTCAAAGGGGAGTAACTTAATTCATGGTTTAGCTATGATTTATGAATTCCTAGGCTTAGGATTTGTAAATTCTAGTTGAACACACTTGATTATGGTTTAATCAAGTGTTGGATATTCAAAAACTTTGAGCTTAAATATATAAAGTCTTATATATGTCTATTTATGATCTTGTTGATTAACTTTTATCGTGCATAGTTATGTTTGATATTAAATTGATTATAGATCCCATAGTGACTTGTTGCATGCACTTATCTACTATACACACTAAGAGCATTTAACAGGGTTTTAAGAAATGGAGTCCCATTGATTAAGATCTTGGACTTAAAGAGTTCTTTGAGTCTTATCCATTTGAAACTTAGTAATTTCCACACCCATCAAATTAATTTCGAACTATGATAGCCAAAGCTCATTTTTAAGAGGATATAACACTCTTTGATCATTTATCTTAATCTTTCTATTTTCTATTCCCAAAATTTCAAAAATAAATTTTGCATAATTTTCTTACAATTCAATTTAATATAGTTAATGTCTTCAAAAATCAAAACCCCCCTTCTAACAAAATTAGCTTGCATTTTGTGAGACCTAGGTTAACTTAGGTCCATTCATTTTAGGTTCCGATTAAGTGAAACGACCCAAGGTTGCATCCTATATTGCAATCCTTGGATTATTTTTTTATTTGACCTCTAAGGTTACGAACAAAGGTCCAAATCAAAATGGTGTCGTTGTTGGGGAACTAAGAAATTGGTTCTCTATGTTAGCTTATGTCCTTTTACTGCTAAGTGAGGTTAAGAGCCTTTTTTTAGATTGCATTCTAGATAGTTTTGCTTCATATTTTTAAATAATATAGGATTTCATTTTTTTAGTGTTAAAAGTTTGAAAATACAAAAAAAGGATACTGAACTTTCTGCACTTTTCATACTTAGCATTTTTGCACCTACATAGTTTTGAACATTCCTTTTGACTTCTTTTTGATCCATACATATATACTTGCATGCATACTTTTATACATACTTTCAAACACCTACACACTTGCATCCATCACATCTCATCTTTTTATTTGTCTTTGTGTGGTTGCAAGTCAATTTTGTTACCTTTTATTCTCGTTTGAATTGTTCCCTTGCATGCCTCGAAAAACCAAACTTCTACCATTTTACCCTGAAACTGAGAGACATTTGAGAAAAATCAGAAAAGAGAGGAGAGAGAAAAAGAGAAGCAAAGTAATTGTTGAAGAGGAGGATATCTCACTAGAGTCTAGTCAACCAAGTAGTGAGAGTGAATCATTAGAAGGAGTGATAATGACTAAAAACCCAGCTTTTCTATAAAACCCTAACCTTATTGCTAACTAACCTAGGAATGGTGATAATGGAGTTAATGGGGAGCAGGAGTGAGTTGGTAAGAACAATGGAAATCATAGAAGGAGGACCATTAGGGAAGCTATGACCTTTGATGTGAATTATGATCCTCTTACTACTGCTTGCCCTAATTTTGATGTGAATTTTGAATTTAAAAGATTACTTATTAACTGTCTTCCAAAATTTCATGACTTGACAGGAGAAGATCCTTATATTCACTTGCAATTGTTGTCCATGATTTGTCAGAGCATGAAACCGGTGGGAGCTTCTCTTGATCAAGTACTATGGAAAGTCTTTCATCTATCCTTCAAGGGTAAAGCAAGGGAGTGATATATGAGATTTCCAAGACATATGGTGATTGCATACCACAGTTGGGCCAATCTATGAAAGGCACTCTTGGAGAAGTATTTTTTAGCCTCCAAAACTTCATCAATAAGTAATAAGATTTACTTGGCATGTCAAGATTATGATGGGACCCTCTATAACTATTGGAGCCATTTTTAAGATCTATTATCCAGATGCCCTCACCATTAGATACCTGATGAGTAGTTGGTGCAGTACTTTTATGATGGACTGAAAATTCAAGACAAAGGTATGTTGGATGCAGCTTTAGGAGGTTCTTTGATTGACCTTACAGCTTCAGAAGAATGGGATCTAATTAAGAAAATGACTTTAAATCACCAACAGTACAGTGTTAGAGACACTAGAGGAATACATAAGTTGGGAGCTTCAACAGCTCACTCTAGAAGAATGGAAAGTCTGGAGTCTAAGGTTGACTCTTTAGAATGTAAAGTGACTTCACAACGGTCCTTCATTACTGCAGAATTGAAAAAATGAGTGTGCATTATCCAACACCTTCAATGGATCTTACTGTACCTAGTTGCGATACTTGTGGGTCAATAATGCATATCTCTAGTGTCTGCCCTAGTCATTATAAAGAGGTGTCTGCTGTTTATCAGGGTCGAACCAATCAGAATTGGGATCCCTATTCTAACACCTATAACGAGGGATGGAAAGAAAATCCTAGAATTAGTTGGAGAAATGAAGACGGAAGAGGTCCAAACAGATTTCAACAAGGTAAAGGGGCTGGTTCTTTCACAAACCAATTCCAAAACTAACAGTAAGCTTTAACTATCCCACCAAAGGAAGACACTAATCTTTTTCTGCATAACATGATGGTGTTGATGAAGGAGGAGAGGACTTCTAACAATAACCAATTCAATTATATAGCCTCTTTGATTCAGCAGGACTCTTCTAAAATGCGGCTAGGTTCAATGCTCTAGGGAAGAGAATGGAGCAATGGCAGACGAAGGCTAAAAATATCAACTCCTATGTCACTCAATTATCTAACAACATAAGTGAGAACTAAGCTAGGAGTAGTTGAACTATTCCCTCCGATACTATTATAAACCCTAAGAGATTGAATGCCATAAATCTTTGAAATGGGAAGCAAGTGAGGTTCAACAATCAAGATAAGGGAGTAGATGAAGAGGAGATTGAAAGATCG
>JAOQMP010111868.1:0-14063 GCA_027563575.1 Erythroxylum pedicellare
ACCTCATTATTCCCTCCTCAGCTGCAGAACGAGAAGGGTAGCAATCCTTGTAAGGTATCCAAAACTCCAAGATATTAGAAACTTTTGTAACTAAGTTAGTTCGATCACTTTTGGATAGCTTTATAAGCATGTAAACATTAAGCATCCCATATATGTTGTATTTTGGGTAAACCCTTATTTATAATGTTATTATGTAAATAAAGTTATGTATGAGTTTTTGTTGATTTGGCAAATGAGTTTTGAACTGAAAAGTTCCCCAGGTGTATGAGCACGTTTCTTTTGTAGTTGTACATTTCATAATCTAAGTCTTTCTTAGGTGTATAAATTGTGTACCGACTTCAGGGAAGAAAGCTAGACCAATTTAGGCTAAATTACTCAAAGTTGTCTTTTGGAAAGCTGTAGCTTATCTTTCTATCTTTCCAATGATATGAAGTACGAAATTTTTGGATATCGGAGTCAAAAGTTAGGGTCCTTATAAGTGAAGATGCTCAGGAGTTTACGACGTATCATCTGGTGATGACATGTCATCTGGTGAAGACGTATCATTTAGTGAGGACGTATCATCTAGTGATGAAGTATCATCTGGTGAGGACGTATCATCTGATGATGACGTATCATCTTGTGAAGATGCTTTGTCTGGTGAGGAAGGATCATCTTGTGAGGACGTATCATCTGGTGAGGATGTATCGTCTGGTGATGACGTATCGTCTTGTGAAAATGCTTTGTCTGGTGAGGACGGATTATCTTGTGAAGATGCTTCGTCTTATGAGGACACTTTGTTTGGTGAGGACGGATTGTCTTGTGAAGATGCTTCGTCTGGTGAGGATGTATCGTCTTATAAAGATGCTTCATCTGGTGAGGATGTATCGTGTTGTGAGGACGCTTCGTCTCAGAAAGTATAGGGCAGTGGATTTCTATGGGACAACAGATCCTGAAGAAGCTAAGAGCTGGTTGAGAAAAACCGAGAGGATATTAGATAAGATAGAGTCTGAGGATGATGAGAAATTCATGTATGCTGCAAGCTTGCTATAGGGAGATGCTCTGCATTGGTGGGAGAGTGTGCCAGGGAGCCAAATGAGACCACCAGTGCTGGCATGGAAGGACTTTTTAGCTGCTTATAAGAAGAAGTACCTATTTGAGGTGTACATTCAGTAGAAGCAGAGAGAGTTTCTGAGTCTCACCCAGAGGGAGATGATGGTGAGTGAATATGATCACCGATTTACAAAATTGGCCCGATGTAGAGATGAGTTAATGATGAGCGAAGTGGCTAAATGCCAAAGGTTTAAAACAAGACTGCATCTAACCATCAGAGAGAAAAAGATGGTGCAAAGTTTTTACGATTTTGAACAGTTAGTTGAAGTAGCTCTGAGGGTTTAGAACATTGAGAACAAAAAGAGCACCATGAGCAAAAAGAGAAAGGGGAGAGAACAGTTCAAGAGGCGAGGTGGTACTTTTATGCCTGAAAGGAGTGCTAGGACTTTCCCTATGCAGTCTGAGGAGAGTAGTGGGGCAAGAAGGTTTCAAGCCGATGAGGACTTTTATTGTTTCTCATCAACCCTCAACGTCGGGAGGCAGTAGAAGAGGAGAAAGGTATAAGTCTTTTGTACCTAAATGTGATCATTGCGCCAAGTTTTATGGAGGGGAATGCTACAGGCTGACTGGAGCTTATTTCAAATGTGGAGAGAAAGGACACATGGCAAGAGAGTGTCCGAAGTATGCAAGAAGAGAGAGAACACAGATGCAAACTTCGAATAAAACTGAGGCAGTGGGGCACAAGACTGCAAATGAAGTGGGTAGTTCTGATGTAGCTAAGAGGGTGAATCCTCTAGGATGACCAAGGGGGCAAGCACCAGCTAGAGTATTTGCAATGACACGGGAGGACGTAGAGACTGCTCTAGAAGTTGTGACTAGTATGTTTAAATTATTTGATGATGATGTGATTGTTTTGATTAATTTGGGTTCTACCCACTCTTTTGTTTCATCGGGTAGAACTGTGTCTGGTAGAGATTTGAGCCCATTGGATACTCCTTTGATGGTGAGTACTCCAATTGGTCAGTATATCATGATCAGTCAAGTTTATAGAGACTGTGAGATACATATTGAGGGGGGACATATAGTGGTGGATTTAATGCCATTGAAGATGGGAGTATTAGATGTAATTTTGGGTATGGATGCCTTAGAGAAATATAATGCTAACTTAGATTGTAAACAAAAGACAGTGGAGTTTGAGTTGGATAATGGAAGAAAGGTGATGTTTATGGGAGACAAAAAATTTGACTCATCGAGGACTGTTTCAGCTTTGATATCAAAGAAAATGATGAGAAAAGGGTGTGAAGCATTTTTGACCTATGTGGTAGACATGAGGGCAGATAAAGGGATGTTAGAAGATATACCAGTGGTAATGGAATTCTCGGATGTCTTTTTCGACGAGTTACCAGGATTACCACCACCTAGGGAAAATGAATTTCCCATTGAGCTTTTTCTAGGCACAACGCCAATTTCGATTCCGCCTTATGGAATGGCTCTGGAGAAATTGAAGGAGCTTAAGGAGCAACTGGAAGATTTGTTAGAAAAAAGGTTATATTAGGACGAGCTCTTCACCTTAGGGAGCTCCATTCCTTTTTGTGAAGAAAAAAGACAGATCATTGCGAATGTGTGTGGATTATTGGGATCTCAACCATGCCACCATCAGGAATTGATATCTGCTCCCATGCATCAATGAATTGTTTGATTAGTTGCAAGGGGTAAGAGTCTTTTTTAAGATAGATTTGAGATCAAGTTACCACCAATTGAGGATAAAGGAGTTCGATGTATTAAAGACTACTTTTAGAACACGGTATAACCACATTGAGTTCTTAGTCATACCTTTTGGGTTAACGAATGCACCTGTAGCTTTCATGGACTTGATGAATCGAGTCTTTAAGTCCTTCTTAGACCAATTTATCATTGTCTTTATTGATGACATATTGTTCTATTCTAAGAATGACAAGGAGCATGAGGAACATTTGAGGGTTACCTTAGAGACATTGAGGAAGAACGAGTTGTATGCCAAATTCAGTAAATGTAAATTCTGGCTAAGAGAAGTGGTGTTTCTTGGACATATGATTTCAGAGCGCGGAGTATATATGGATCCGAGAAAAATTGAAGCTGTGGTGAAATGGGAAGCCCCTAAGAATATAGCAGAAGTGAGGAGTTTCTTGGGTTTAGTTGGGTATTATAGAAGGTTTGTGGAAGGATTTTCCATAATAGCAGCTCCACTCACTAAATTGGCAAGGAAGAATCAGAATTTTATATAGACATATGAATGTTAGAAGAGTTTTGAGGAGCTTAAGCACCGATTGATGATTGCACTGATTTTGACTTTGCCTTCAGGTAATGATGAATACATAGTGTATAGTGATGTCTTGAGGAAGCGATTAGGGTGTGTATTGATATAAGGAGATAAAATGATTGCCTATACTTCTAGGCAATTAAAGCCTTATGAGATGAATTATCCTACGCATGACTTAGAGTTAGCTGCCATAATTTTTGTATTGAAGATATGGAGACATTATCTATATGGAGTCACCACCAGGGTGTTTACAGTCCACAAGAGTCTTAAGTATTTGATGATCCAGAAAGATTTGAATCTAAGACAGAGAAGATGGTTAGAGCTACTTAAAGATTATGACCTGATGATGGACTACCACTCGGGGAAAGCTAATGTAGTAGAGAATGCACTGAGCAGAAAATCAACTATGGCACACGTGGAGACAATGTATCTTTCTTTGTTAGAGGAATTAGCCAGACTTAAAATGACATTGAGATAAGATAAATCTGGTTATGTACTGGCTAATTTTAGAGTGAGGCCAGTGTTGAATGAGAAGATTAAGGAGTTGCAGGAGTAAGATGAGTATTTGAGCAGGCTTAGAGAAGAGATTAAAAATGGTAAACCTTCCAAAATAGAGTTAAGGGAAGATGGATTGATGGTGGTAGAAAACAGACTATATATTCTGGATATGCAAGAGTTGAATGATGAGATTCTTGATGAGGCACACAATGCACCCTATGCAATGCATCCAGGAAGTAAGAGAATGTATAGAGATTTAAAGGAGCATTTCTGGTGGAAAGGAATGAAGAAAGATGTTGTAGAATATGCTAGAAAATGCTTAGTGTGTCAACAAGTTAAAGCAGAATATCAAGTGCATATCGGTAAGCTTAAACCTTTGTCGATCCCTGAATGGAAATGGGAGAAGATTTCAACGAATTTCTTGATGGGATTGCCAAGGAATAATAAGAAGCATGGTACAATATGGGTGATTGTGGATAGGTTAACCAAGTTAGCACATTTCTTACCAATTAAGTAGACAAATTCTTTGAATGTTTTGGCCAAAAAATATGTAGATAAGATAATTAGACTTCACGGGATTCCAAGTTCGATAGTCTCGGATGGAGATCCTAGGTTCACCTCCAGGTATTGGGAAAGTTTACAAGAGGCATTAGGAACAAAGTTACATTTTAGCACAGCTTTCCATCCACAAACTGATGGATAATCAGAGAGAACAATACAGACTTTAGAGGCAATGTTGAGAGCTTGTGTTATGGATTTCAAAGGCTCATGAGATGATCATCTACCTTTAATTGAATTCGCCTATAATAATTCCTACCACTCAAGAATTCAAATGGAACCTTATGAAGCTTTGTATGGTAGGAGGTATAGAACTCTTATTTGTTAGGATGAGGATGGTGAAAGGAGGCTCTTAGGGCTTGAGTTGGTGCAAGTCCTGGTTGATAAGATTAAATTGGTGACACAGAGATTCAAAACAGTTTAAGATAGGATGAAAAGTTATGCGGATGCACATAAAAGGGAGATGGAATTTGAAGTTAGAGACAAAGTGTTTCTTAGAGCCTCACCATGGAAAGGAGTTTTGAGAGTTGGTAAGAAGGGCAAGCTTAGTCCAAGATACATAGGCCCTTATAAGATCATTGAGAAGATTGGGCCTTTAGCCTATAAGTTAGCTTTGCCACCGAAATTATCTAAGATTCATTATGTCTTCCATGTATCAATGTTGAGGAAGTACCGATCAGATTCTTCACACATAGTTCAACCTTCAGAGGTCCAATTAAGGGAGGATTTCACATATAAAGAGCAACCAGTGGAGATCCTAGATTCAAAAGAAAAGGTCTTAAGAAACAAGGTTGTAAAGTTGGTTAAAGTCTTATAGAGGAACCATACAAAAGAGGAGGTAACATGAGAGCCTTTGGAAGCAATGAAAGAGAAGTATCCACACCTCTTTAATAATTCATGTAAGAATTTCAAGGACAAAATTTTTTTAAGGGGAGAGTTGTTAGACCTCGAATTTTTTTAAAATTATCTATTACTTGTTTAATTAATTATTTTTTATTTTTGGATTTGAGCCCACTAAATTATTGGGCATGAGTAGAAAATTAAAATTTTGGATAGGAAGATGAGGATTAAATTAAATTATGGTATGGTGTTAAGAGAATTAAGGAGTTAGTATATGAAATTAAATGAAAGAAGGGTAAATATGGAAAGACTAGTTAAATGGGGGGTATAATTGGAAGAAAGGGAATAAATGTTGTCTTAAATTTAGAAGAAGAAGAGAGAAGTGTGGTAAGAAGATAAAAGAAGAGAGAGAAAAAAGTAGAGAAAGAAGGAGAAAATCGTGGAAGAAGAGAAAAAGGGAAGAAAGAAGAAGCAAAGAAGAGGAAATCAAGCTTATCAAGGTAAGTTCATCTTTTCTTCTTGCTTTGGTGAGAAAGGGATTAGAGAGAGAGAATAGGGTTTTATGTTGCAAATAATGTGAGAAAGAAGATGAACCCATTTTTTATTTTCGTGGGTTTTGAATTAGGGTTTTGGCTTTACTAACTTAGCCAAACTATGGGTAGGTTAAACCTAAGCCCATTTTGTTATTTATTTTGTTTATATGATTATTGAAGTTTATGGATTTTTGTTGGAACATTGGTTTGAATAAGATTTAGTTTATTTGAAGTGAATCAAGAAACCTTACTTAAGAGCAAGAGCAAAGACAATCTTGAGCTTGGATTTTCAACAAAATTAAGTGGGTAATTTATTTATAGTTATTATGTAATTGGTTAAATTCTTGCCTATATGTGTGTATATTGATTTGCTTGAAATTGAAATTGTTGTGAATGTTTGAAAATGCATGATGAGTTGTGATTATGTTATGCTTTGAAAAAGGTTATAACATTTTGTATAAACAAAAAGAAGAAAAAGCGTGAAAATATGAGCATATGATAAAACAAATATGTGCTTTTGTTTGGGCAAGAGTGGAACCATTCTATTCGTCATGTGCACCTTGATAAGAGCCTTCTCTCGTCTGCTCGCTTGTGGCATATAAGCTCTAAAAATGGACTCATTCTGTTCATGGTGCAAACTTCGGTTTCTCCATTCTGTTTTCATGGAACCCTCGAGCCATTTAGTTGTGTATTGCATTTTTGAATTGTCAAGTATAATGCAATTAAGTGATTTGCTTAATGGATAAAGTCTGTGTTATGTGATGTGCATTGACTTGCTTAATTACTAGTTTTTGAGCTAAATTGGTGAATGACTGAATTGTTGGATATATATATAGAATTTGTGACTAATTACTGATGGCTATAAATATATTAGCCACTGAGCTTTGTAGCTCATCTCATATTTTACTCCTTAGGTGCAAATCAAGATGAGTGTTGAACCTTGTAAGGCATCGGAAAACTCCAAGATAGTTAAAGATTTTTGTAATTAAGTTAGTGACTAGACTTTTGGATAACTTTATAAGCACGTCAAATATTGAGCATCCAATTGTATTTGTATTAAGTTTGATATGTAGTTAAAGCTTTGTACGAACTTCATTTTGATTTAGAAATGAATTGAGAATTTAAGAAGTTTTCAATGTGTATGTGCGTATTTGTCTTGTAGCTGTACGTTTCATATTTCTAAGTTTTTCACAGGGGTAAACTTTATATTCTGACTTGAGGGTAAAATTTTTAATTACCTAGGCTGAACTGGACAAAAGTGTCATGTAGAAAGTTGTAGTTTATCTTTCTAGCTTTTCAACGATATATAGTATGAAATAGTTGGACATCGGAGTTGAGAGATATGAGCATCAGAAGTTTGTGATGTTGTACAGGGTGGACATATGGGACAGTTAGATTGATTGGAAATTTTGATTCTTTTGGAGGCAAAATATCTTGTATGGGTCTTCATGAAAGTTATAGCTTATCTTCTTAGCTTTCCAACTGTATATAGCACATGGTTGCGAATTTCGTATTGTACCGGACGGTATTAGCCGGTACGTATCGTACCGGCCGAAAAATGGTACTGGTACAGATGTTATTGATACCGGAGAAAAATTCTGGTCGGTATCGACTGTTTTCGGTCAGTACCGATCGGTACCGATAATATCGGATAATTTCGGATGGTTTCGTAGAAAATAAAAAGGCTAGGGATCAATTTGTAAATTAAAAATTTTCTAACCCTAAAACTAAAATCCCCCCTCGACTGCTCCCGCTACTGCTTCTCTCATCTCTCTGTCGCGCCGCCTGCTCTCACCATCTCTCACTCTCACCGTCTCTCTCTCTGACTCTCACTGTCGATGCCACCTCAGCCTCATCCTCCCTGGGCTCCTCCTCCATCGTGGTCTTGCGCTCACCTCGCTGTCTTCATCAGCTTATCTTCAACCTTCGTCCACGCCGCTAGAAGACGCCGCCTCCCGAAGACGCTATCGCTCGCTACAGTCATCACCGTCACAACTGAGGTCTATCACACCACCACACATCGCACTAGACACCATTGCACACCGCACCGCCACCCCACTGAACCACCAGTCGCACCACTGAAGGGTTTTTTGGGTGTGTGTTTTTCTGTCATTTATCGTGTTTTTCCTACTTGATTTAATTTTTTATTGTGTTGGATGATGGATTTTTGAAAGTTGGATGATGGATTTGTGATTGTTATTGTTGAATGCCGTTGGTATTGCCGTATTGGGATTGCTTGTGTTTTTGAATTGGTTGTATTTCTGCTAGTGTTGAGTTGAAAATTGAAGTTCAAATTTGGTATGCTGCTATGCTGACCTGAATGGAAGGAAGTTGAAGTTGAAGCCTAGTTGAAGTTGAAGCTGCTCGAAAGGGAACTAAGCTAAGGAACCTACTGAATGAATTATTAAAGCACACAACAATGCTACATATGAGCAAGGTTTTAGGGGGAAAAGAAAGATTGATGTAACAAAGAAAATATATTGGTTTTCTTAAGTATATTGTTTGCACACATTATGGCAAGATATATAACACCCCATATACGAAACCTACAACCACCCACATACATGGCAACCAAATTCTTGTATAAACAGTTACGACATACATTTCTATTCATTTATAGGGTCTGTCATCACACATTTTCTATTCAATGCTACACTTATACATATTAGAAAATTTCATATCATTTAAAATTATCATTGAAAATTAGTATTACATCTTTATATTTACATGTTAATCCAAAAGGAAAACATACAATTTCCTTTATTACATATATAACCATTATTTAATCAAAAGACACATCCAAAAGTACTTTTGCTCTTAACTGTTGGCCTTAGTCCCTATAGATGTTCCCTGTACCTCACTCCTATGACTTGGATTGACACGGATTAACACTTATGTTAAGCTTGAAAGCTTAGTGGGTAAAACACTTAGTTTGGATGAGCACTCACAGTAGTCATCCACCAAGCACCCACATTCAAAAATATCACAACTCACATACCATAAATTCACATTCAAGAACTAAACATTGATATTCAATGCTCATGTAAACAATGATGGCATGCTTAAGCAAAGTACATAATGCAAATATGCTTCAACATATTATCCATATACTGAAATGCACATTTATAAGCCAAATACTGATATTCAATGCTCATTGATACAACTTATTACTACAAATAAAAATGATCATCAATACCAATTATTTATGTTATCATGTTGTATTTCTTATTTATAATCATTTACTTTACTTTCTGTGTTAGGCCTGCACATTTCCATGGGTGTCGATAATGAGAGTTGTGGATATCTGAAGATATCAAAACTGTGGATACCCGAAGGCATCAAACTATGGATACCTAAAGGCATCAAACTATGGATAAATTATAGTCTCGAAATGAAGACACCATTGGTGTCAAACTATAATAGGTGCACTGTATCCCTATAGGCATGCCTATCTATCCACCACCAAGACAATAAAGTAGGTACTGTAACATTTCCTTTAACCATTTACTAATTTCACAATTCATATATTGACAAGTCATATGATATACATTTCAAGTCATAAAATCTATATTTTTGTTCACACATGCAAGTCATAACTTACCACCATTATAAAAGTATGAAAATCACACTTGTATAATCATACTATACACATATAAGTGATAACTATGCATACAGATTATTTATGTACATGTAAGTTTTCTTTAGAATGCATTACACTCAATCTTAAATTCCAATGTTCAATCACCCAATTCTCTTATGGCAAGTCCTATTTCATTTATTTCTAGGTCTTTGAAAATTTTCATACACATTCGAAAAGGTTCGGATATGATTCGGTACAAATCGAAAATGAAAAGAAACTCAAAATAATGCAATTTCCTTCCTGTTATGTCCCCTGCTTAGAAATAATACCTCCATTTGTTCTGAAATTTTCATATAGAAAAAGTTCAAATTAGGTTTTTAGATCTTCCAAATATTTGTTCCCCATATTTTTACTTTCCAAAGCACTAAAAATCAAGTCATTTGAACTTTTAAATCATGAGATATAGACCAAACATCATAAGCTGCTCCAAAACAAGGGCAGCATCAGGTCACCATTTTTTATCTCAATCTCTATGTCATAAAGCCAAAGTTAAGTCAAAGTCTCTTCTAGAGATTTCTATTTCTCTATCTTTTTTTCATATGCAACTCAAATCACTTAATTTAGAGGTCTAAATGTTGAGTTATGACTTAAAAAATATGACTAGTTCAAAAAACCCTAGACAGAATTCCAGTACATGATACTCTCTTGTCATATTCAACCAATTCGATACAAGGTAACACCAAAGCATCATCCCAACAATCATTCCACATCCAGTGAATCTTTGTATCCATTTAAACATACCCAAAAAGAGAAATTAAACTAGTGTAGTCCCAAACCTTAAAATTGGCAAAGTACTTCTTCTAATGCCTTTCTTTCCTTTCCTCTTTGGCTTTGCTTGACTCACCAACTAGAAACACCACAAATACATATCTCAATCCCACTTCCAACCTTATAATTTTAGTTTTTCATAAGTAAACCAAGAAAAGGTAAAGATGAAGAGAAAATCCCTAACTTTTACCTTAATTTTCACCTAAGATTGACTTGATTTCTTATATGAAAAATGATATGATGAAAAAATTGAAATGGATAGGAGAAAAATCTAAAGTTAAAACCCTTAAAGTGCTACCTGTCTCCCTTCTCTACATGCCTTTTCATAAATTTTATAGTCTTAGACCCATGTTTCAATCTCATTAGACCATATGTTACAATTCTATAAGACCATGTGTTATAATCCTATTGGACCACGTGTTACAATTCTATTAGACATACACAAGCTTTGACTTATTGGTCACACATGCTTCAATATAATTGATCCATGTGTTAACTTTAGAAAAAATTACATATTGGTCATTCTTCTTCTTTTAATTCCCACATTGGCCTATGATCTTATCAATTAATTTCATTCCCCTATGTCTTAATTTTCTAATGGCATAAATTTCATACAATCTGGTTAACTATATTAGGAGTTATACCTAAAAAACTACAGGTTGTTTGAAAATAAAGACAACGACCAAAATTCAACTTTAAACCAAAATCTTAAAAGCTTAATCAAATTTCGGTTTCGGTTCCTCCATCAAAGTTTTAGACTTATATCTCTAGTTTAATCTCCAATTGGAATTATCCAACTTGGAGATCTACATGCCAAGATATGGTTAAATTACAAAAGTTTATTTAGTAGAATCTATCCATCCAGCTAGTTACACATCCCAAATCAACTTACTTTGGTCTTATCATATAAAAGCAACGCAAAAACACATCCAATTTATCCAATAACATTCCAAAAGAAAATGGGATACTTCTTTTACCAATTCCCCTCACTTCATGTTCATAAATCTAAGCAAACATATCAAAAATTCCTATACGTATTTCACATCTAAGTATGTACGTCCATGCTGAAATGAACAAATTACCTATTTACCCATGTCTTTTACATTAAGTACCATTATGTCTCTTACTATACTTAGATGCACTTAATTCGTTATGTTGACTTCTTAATACACCCTAGACATGCTATAATACTTCTAGGGTATATCTTGGGGCCTTACAAGACAAGCCATCATATGTTTGAATTCCATCATAGGTAAAAGGCTAACAGAAAACTTTATGCTTATGTAAAATGTGTGTGGATTAGAAAGAATGTTTTAAAAGTCTATTATGTTAGAAAGGGACCCAAATAAGTTTTAGTTCCTAAATCTAAACTCTAAATTATATTTATAGGCTAGAGTGAGGGGGAACAACTAGTTGAACCTTAATAGCGGTTGTTTTAAGCACATGATAGGAGATAAATCTAAGTTCCTCTCACTCAAAGTCTTCTATGGTGGAACTATAACTTTTGGAGACAATATGAAAGGTGAGATTATTGATATTGGTAAAGTAGGTAAGCTTTTATCACATTTCATTGATAATGTATTATTAGTCAAAGGTCTAAAATATAATTTTCTCAATATCTCACAATTTTGTGACAAAATAAATAATGTACAATTTACTTATGCTAAATGTTTAAATTGTGAGAAATGACATAAATGAGATTGTTTTTGAAGAAATAAGATGCAATCACATTTATAAGGTAGATCATGACTTGTTTCATGATGTTAATATAATAAGTTTAAGTGTTCTTGAAGACAATCCTTTACTCTAGCATAAAATACGTCGGCATGCCAGTTTATCATTGTTACAGAAGCTTGTTTTACGTGATCTTGTTAATAGTTTACCCTATATAAAGTTTAACATAAGCAAGGTTTACAAAGCCTTTGTGAAAGGGAAACATGTTCGTTATCCTTTAAAGGCCAAAAACATGGTAAGAATAAGTAAGCCACTAGAAATGTTGCACATGGACTTGTGTGGATCCATGATAGTGGTGCTAGAGGAGGTAAGAGATATATTTTGGTTATAGTTGATAATTATTCACATTACACTTCGACCATATTTCTTTTAGCTAAAGATGAAACTTTTGATGAGTTCTTTGTGATAGAAAGATCCAAAAGCACTTCTAACTACTCTCACGTCATTTTAATCATGGCACTAAATTGATAATTTAGCCTTTATCGACTATTTTAGGGACATAGTGTTAATCATAACTTCTCAGCCCAGAGAATCCTGCATCAAAATGAAGTCATAGAGAGAAAGAACTGAACCTTAGAAGACATGTATAGAATGATGCTTATAGCTAGTGGACTTCGTAGGAAATTTTAGGTTGAGTCTATAACAATGTATATTACATCATCATAGGGCCATTATTAGACCACTTAAAAAAAACTCTCTATCAACTATTTAAAGGTAAGAAACCAAATATTATGCTTCTGAGAACATTTGAGTGTCAATGTTATGTTTATAATAATGGTATAAACCACTTAAGGAAATTTGATCCTAGAAGTGATGAAGTAGTTTTCTTAGGATTGTCCTCTCATAGCAAAGCATATATGGTGTACAATAAAAGAACTATGCACTTAGAGTAGAGTGTACACATTATCTTTGGTGAAACTAATGCTTTACCTGGTCATGTTGTGCAGGATGTTGATTTCGAGATAGGCTTGGTAAGATCATATACTAATGATGATCTTAAAGAAGAAAAGAAGAAACAATGCACTTAAAATGATAGAAATCTTAAACACCATAGTGCTTTGTAGGAAACAGAACGTCCTGAAGAAACTAGTGGAAGAACTGGAAATGACACACAACATTTTAGTTCCAATTTTATAGAATCGAATCCTACCAATTAGAGAATTGATGTTTCCCAAACTCAAGAAAGTTTTATATCAACACCGGTTGTGCCTAAACCATGGAAACATTAGAACTCCCATCCTTTAGACTTGATCTTAAATGACCTTAATAAGGGAGTTCACTTCAAAATTTTTAAGTCTTTTATACCTTTTATGCATTTCTCTCATTTGAAAAACCTAGTGACTATCAAAACGCACTAACTGATCATGCTTAGATTTTAGCTATATAGGATGAACTACACTAATTTGAGAGAAATCAACTGTGGCACCTCATGCCTAGACCAAATGATAGAACTGTAATTAGTCTAAAGTGGGTTTACAAAAATAAATTTGATGAAAATCATTAATCCTAAGAAATAAGGCTAGACTAATAGTCAAAGGCTACAATCAATAGGAAAGGATTAACTACAATAAGATATTTTCACCTGTAGCCCTTATTGAAGCCATTAAGATAACTGTATTTTCTGCTTACATAAGATTCAAGTTATATCAAATGGATGATAAGATAACCTATTTAATGGTTATTTAAAAGAAGAGGTATACATATAACAACCTTATGAGTTTGAAAAATCCTAATTTCCCAAACCATGTATATAAATTAGATAAGGCATTTTATGGATTGAAACAAGCTTCTAATGCTTGATATGAGAGGTTGTCAAAATTTCTTTTAGAATATGGTTTTTAAAAAGGAACGGTGGATAGAACATTGTTCTTAAAAAATAAAAGGGAACAACTATTAGTTGTTCAAATATTTGTAGATGACATCATATTTGGAGCAATGATCGCGGTTTTCTGATATGAGTAAGTTTTAATATTTAACCTCGATATTCCACAAGCGTACAGGTTATTCGTGTAGTACCTAAGGTATCGATCCTACAAGGAGGGTTAATCTAATCCTAGAACCTAAGGTCGGAAACTATTAAACAGAAATTTAACAAACAATGAATTTAAACACGAGAACTAAATAAATCAAACAAACCAAATCAAATAACAAAACAATAATT
>JAOQMP010111906.1:0-14057 GCA_027563575.1 Erythroxylum pedicellare
GAGCCCCATGAGGAATTGCATCAATTTATTCTCCTCTTTTTCATCTTGATGTTCCTTGGTTTGATTGCAGACTATGGGAGTGCGATACAGCTCAAGTTCGTCCCACAACGCCTTGAGTTTGATGTAATATGAAGTTACTGACATTGTGCCTTGCGACATGGTTGCTATTGCCTTTTGAATTTGAAATATAGCTGGTGCATTCTTCTGCCCAAATTGATCATAAAGGTCCTCCCAGACTTGACGAGCGGTTTTTGCATGGACCACTCCTGCTGCAATGTCCGGCTCAATGGAATGACTGAGCCATGAGAGAATCATCGAATTACCTTGGTTCCATAGTTCGAAATTTGAGGGATCATCGACTGGTGATGGTGTTTCAAGAGTGTCGTCAATGAATCCGAGCTTCTTTTTTGCTGTAAGGGCATGTATCATCGCTGTTTTCTAAGACTGGTAATTGCGTCCAATCAACTTGGTTGGGACGAGCATGTGCCTGGGTTGGTCTGAATGATGAACATAATACGGATGTGATGGATCCATAGCAGCATATTTGCCATAAGCATCCTTCTTGCCAGATATTTCAGAATCATTTGACATGGCAGTGTATGTAGCGGATTAAAGAGGAAGGCTTTCAGAGTACTAAGAAACTGGCTCTGATAACATATAAAAAAAAAGAAACTATGAACAAAGAAAGGATTATGGAGAAGACGAATTGAGTAAATCTGATGCTCTCTACTCTTCATAGTATACATGCGCAAAGTATATACAAGTTTCTGGAGTAATTTTCTCCATGATACAAGGCATAAACATGGTGATCCACCTAAAGTGGGATTCAATCCATATCTGGCTAACTATGTACATTAAAGATAAATATATACATTCCTTAATAAAAACAACTGATGGGGTGTAAGCCTTATGCTCATATACTTTTCCTACATAACAATAAAATGTTCTAAGGTAAAAATGAAATTGTAAAAATTTTGGCAGAGTTTGCTCTATTTTTATGATATTCCTCTATGTTGAACAAAGAAAATAACTCACCGCAGTCATATATGGCACCAGACATTTATACCATGATCATTATCCATCATTGTCGCATTCAAAAATTAATTTAAATTGAAAAACAACAAAGTAAAAAATTAGAATATAAGTGTAATAGTTAGATACTTACAAGTATCTCTGTATGCTCGTAGTGGGTAAGTGATCCTCCCATATGAACAGGAAGACTGTCTCCTTTTGGGCCTCCACGACTATTGGTCGAGTTACGGCCTAATATGTAAATTGCCTCAGGTGATGTCCAATACTCCTTCCAACGACTCCATATGTCCTCAGAAATATAAGGCGGTCGTACACCAGCCTTATGTATCACATTCATAAAGTCTCGATAAAGTGTACGAACTCACCTCTCCTAAAAACCATGTATGACCCCGTCGATACCAGAATCCTAGTAAAAATTTTATGAAATTAAAAGGAAAACATTCGAGTACTTATAACCTACTATTATTTATGTAATTAACGTATACAAATAAATGAGAAAAAGGAAATTATTTTCATATTGTACCTTAAACTCCTGAAACTAAAATGCCTTTGTGGCTTGAGAGATTTTCTTCCATACATAACCCTCGGGATCAATCCTTTCCTTAAATGTAGATGTCATATGTCTAGAACACGATCCAGACGGAATGAACCTAATAGAAGAACAAATAATTTTATACCATCTACAAAAATTTTAATCATATATAGTGTTTCATGCAATGTCACTTACATATTATTGACTATTATGATATATTTTCTTCCATCAAGTACCTTAGCTCCAAGCTGGCGGCTGTCTCCTTCATCTGCTATAGGGGTAGTGGATGAGGGATTAGTAGTGGATGGTGAAACATCAAGAGCAACATGTGATGCTTCATCTGCAACTGGAGGCTCTAGAGGTGGAGGTGGTGATTCCATTGTAACTAGAGAATGTGATGGTCCACCCTCACATTAAGCACCACCGAACATGCGCCTGAACCTCGGCTGCATTACATCATATTATCTCTTTGGTCCCATATTTCTACCTGAAATTTATTGTTTAATGAAGTTTGTAGAAATATAAGAATTTGAACTATCACTATACTTTATAAAATAATTATAATAGGTTATTGAGATTTGTTGAATATCATATTAAAGTACAAACCACGAATTCAATTACAAATATAATTGTTACAGTCATAGAACAATAATGTAATTAGATTGAAGATGAGTCTAGTGTATTGTAGAAATAAATCACAATGATATAATTATTTAGTTGGATTCTAAGTGACATAAGAGTTGATGAAGGTAAATGAGTCCCCAATGGCTGGATTCCCGAGAAGTGTCTTGGCATGTTCGAACACACCAATTGAAACAGTGAAAGTTCTTCTCTCACGTGTAAGGTTTCAAACACCTTCTTGCAACAGCGTTTCTGCTATTGCTAAACTTGTAGATGAAATGGTAGGAAACAGTTTACTTGGAACACAATTAGTATAGAACTTACATATTGTCAGATTAGATACTAGTTAAACGAACCTATCATGAAAACTTATACGTACATGAATTGACAGATGAGCTCTGTGGAATTGGCAACTTTTCCAAAGCAACCAATTTTCCTAACCCTTTATGGACCGTTGTGTCATTGCTCCCGCATCCTTCAACATACATGTCATCTTTGAAATACAAGCAAGCTTAAAACATGTAGTTTATACCATCAAATATGAATAAATATACTATCATAAAAGGGAATTAGATGTACATAATAAGGAAAGTGGTTTTGTTAAGATAATGCTATACAACCTTGAAGCAGAAGATCGGCTATGGAAGGCAAATGATCATTACTTAATGAAGTTTAGATTTTTTCTATATTGTGTAATCCTTCGGCAAGGATAATTTTGCCACATTCCTCCCAACGGAATGAATTACTACCATCCAGAACCAAATGCCATGTCGACATTCCTTGATTAAGAATTTGAATTAAATATTTGACACAATATATTGACAATTTTGAAATGATCTTCTTTGTCGAATAAAATATTCACATTCAAACACAAATTAATCGCTATCACAACTTAATTATAAATTACAATCATCTTCATTTTTTGAAGAATAAGAATCAAAATTCAACTCCTCTTCAGATCTTTGACCTTCGTCCTCCTTTCTAGATGAAATGTCAATATATTCATTCGATGGATCGTTCAAAGGTTCATTATCATCATATGTGACAAATGCATTTATAAAATAAGCATCTTTCTGAAACGCTTCACTTTCAATTCTCTTTTCTCCTTTTCCATGTGATTCAAAAACACCTCAAGGTTTAACTTTGCAAACTGCCAACCAATCTGACTTATCTCGTCGTAAGCTAGAAAAAGGGACATAACACACCTATTTGGCTTGCATAGCCAACACGAAAGGTTTAAATTGTCCCAATCTTCTTCTGTAGTTGATTTCAGCAAGATTGTATCGGGTATGGACTTTTGTTCCAACATTTGAAGTTGAGTCAAACCAATCACACTTAAATATCACAGTTTGCTTTATTGTCAATGCAAGGTACTCAACTTCAAGTATCTCAATAATTTTACCATAGTAATCCATCAATTTGCCCTGTATGGAAACTCCACTATTTATTGTTGCTATGCTATGACCATGATATTCTGTATGAAATTTGTATCCATTAACAAAATACGCCAGAGACGATTTAATAGTTTGCAGAGGTCGCTTGGCAAGATCACAAATGAACTTATTCTCTATTAGATTTTCGAAGGCCTATATGAAAATAAATTATCATATCAACGAGTATAATGTTATTTCAACACTTAAATCTTACAATTCAATTATGAGAATATTTGTTAGTGAAAACTTACATATCTCTCGAACCATCATGCAAACTGTCTTCCAACCTCATTATTTACTTCATCCTATGTGCTGTCTGAAATGATATCACGCAACAATGCCTCGTACAATCTAAATACATTATTATAAATTTTAGTTATGAACAAGACAAATTTTGAGAACCGACATCAGCATATTCAACTTACTGTATGAAAGGTTAAACCTCTTGACAATTTAATAAAATGTAACTATGAGCAGCCTCAATTTCTTGCTCTGTTAATATTCTTCTTGTTGTAAATCCATATGCTCACACATGATATGTGACAATAGATAAGTTACCATCAGAATCACTCGTTCCTCCCTCATCGTCATTACGAGGAACTTTTCTTTCTCTTGTGTGAATATGTGGCTCAAAGTAATGTCCACAAAATGCACTAGCTTCCTCCACTAAATAAGCATTACATATCAAACCTTCAACTCTAGCTTTGTTTTTGACATTTTTCTTCAAGTGATGCAAATACCTATATTAGACAATATGGTTATTTCAACTTTATAGTTAAAACATGTTATAACTTTAATTACAATAAGTTGAATTTGATTTACCTCTCAAACGAATACATCCATCAATATTGAATTGGACCAGCTAGTTTTGCCTTGTGTGCTAAATGCACAAATAAATGCTTCATATAATCAAAGAAGCTTAGAGGAAGAATTCCTTCTAACTAACACAAAATTACTGGGATCTCCCTTTATGGTAGTTCCATTTCAGTGAAGTTGATTTCAGATGATAATTAAATTTTAAAAAACAAACTTATTTCAGTTATCACTTCCCAAATCTTATTCGGTAGCAACTCCTGAAACGCAATTGGAATTAACCTTTGCATAAACACATGACAATCATGACTTTTCAACCCAAATAATTTGTACTTCCTCATATCCACACACCTTGCCAAGTTTACATAACCATTAAGAAACTTTAGACTTTTCAACCATTCACACAATATTCCCTTTTGTTTTATGTCTAAAGTGTAACATGCTTTCAGATATTTACTGGTGCGAAAATCTTTATGTAACTCATTCCTTCTACAAAAAAGTTACAAATCTGCTCATGATTTTACATTGTCTTTTGTCCTCCCTTCAATGTTCATTATGGTATTGAACAAAATGTCAAAAAAATTCTTTTCAATATGCATCACATTTAGAATATGACGTATCAAATTAGTTTTCCAATATGGAAAATCCTAAAAGATACTTCATTTTCTCCAACTAAAGTTTTGACTAATGCTTCTATTAACTTCATCAGCTTCAAATTCTGTAACTTTCAGTAAGCCTAATTCATCGAGCTCTAGCAAAATCTCTTCACCAGCTTTGTAAGGAGGAGGAGGTGTTTTTACCATCCTATTCTTAATGAACTTTTGTTTATTGCGTCTAAATGGATGATCTGGTGGAAGAAACTTCCTGTGATTATCAAACCAACACACTTTGCCCTCGTTTGCCAGATAAAAGGTATCATAATCATTGCCACAATACGGACAAACCAGTTTTCGAGTTGTGCTCCATCTAGACAACATGGAATATGCCGAAAAATCACTAATGATCCACATCAAAGCCGCTCTCAAGATAAATTATGTTTCAGAGATACGTCGTATGTCTGAACACCATATTCCTAAAGATGCTACAATTCTGATATCAATGGTTGTAAGAAAACATAAATTTTATGCTTCAGATTTGAAGGGTCTAGCATATCACTGTCAAGAACATATATGTGTCCTTCATACACATCCATGGAGGCAAATTATAAGGAGTTATTATGATTGGCCAGGATGAATATTGCTGGTCGGACCAAAAGGTTGGAATCCATCGGTCGACAATCCTAACCTTACATTACGACTTTCAGCTGCAAACTCAAGATGGGTGTCGTTGAAATGTTTCCATACTAGTGCATCTGAAGGATGAGTAATAATATTGTCTTCCAATTTGTGTTCATTATGCCATCTCATGTGAGATGCAGTAGCATCAGAAGCATATAGTCTTTGAAGTCTTGGAGTTAGCAAAAAATAGTACATCCTCTTCTAGGGTACGAATTTCTATTTCATTGAACGCTTTCTAGGCTTAAAGCTTGGTTGACCATAAAATTTGCACTTTTTTAATTCCACATCATCTCCCCAATACAACATAAATCCCAATTTGCAACAATCATTCTTCTCAACAAGCAATCCAAAACCCCTAATCAGTTTCTTCATATTGTAAAAACTATCAACTGTTGTATGGTCAGGAGGCAATGATTCATTATACCACTCAAGAATTTTATCAAAACTACGGTCTGAAATATGCCCTTTAGACCTTATGTTCAATATTCGAGCAATTGAAGACAATTGAGTCATTTTCTCACAATTTGGCCATAACTCTTGGTCCGCTGACTGTTTTCTACACCTGGATTGTCTTTATTCTTCTTGGTTCACAATCTAATTACCTTCTTCTTCTTTAAGATGATCATTCATATACTTGATTTCTTTACTTAATTTTCAAAGATCACTTGATACTCCACTTAATTAATACTCTCTATAAATTATTCTTTGATTCTATTTGAATTCATGAACCATCCTAAAATAAATTTGTTTGCATAATTATTACATTTGCTATTTCTAATATTGATTTTTCTTTTTTAAATAATGACAAAATATAGTATAATATTAAGAATAATGAAAATCATATAATTTATGTATAACTCCCCATATATCAAAACTTCAACTTAATTTATGCATAATTAACTTTATAAATTTACTACCTTCAAAATGGGTTTATCAATTTTTATTCAGACAACAATTTATTCAAAATGAGCAAAAGATAAAGATAACTAAGTGAAGTACATGAAAAAATTCCTTCATTCGTATACCCCTAAATTTCTCCAATACTCATTGATTCATTATAGAAACTCAATCCAACACACAAACATTTACACATCCATCATTTCGTACATGAAACAAACAATAAATCAACCACGATTTTATCAATAACCATTGAAGGGTAGAAACATGGGCATACCTTGACCAACAGGGTAGCTCGATGATTGAAGAAGATAGCGGCAATGGTCGGAGAAGACGCGGCACCTGGACGGAGAAGACGCCGGCGAACGCGAGGGAGAACAGCGGTGAATGCGACAGAGAACGCAAAGGAGGAAGGTCGGGTCGGGGGGGAGGGTTTGCTGAAGGGTTTTATTATTGACGATACGACGTCATTTGGTTATTTGTTATTTTTAAAAACCTTTAGCAGATACAAAAAGACGTTGTTTAGTTTTAAACCAAACAGCATCGTTTCGTTATTATTAAAAACGTTCGCAATAAGGAAACCACGTCGTTTCCTTATTATTAAAACCTTCCAGCAACAAAGAAACGATGTCGTTTATGTTTAAACCAAACGATGGCATTTCCTTACTATTAAAACCTTCTAGCAATAAAGAAACGTGTTTATCCCAAACACGTCGTTTCCTTATTATTAAAACCTTACAGCAACAAAGAAACAACGTCGTTTATGTTTAAAACAAACGATGGCTTTTCTTTACTATTAAAACCTTCTAGCAATAAAGAAACGACGTCATTTATGTTTATCCTAAACAACGTTGTTTCCTTATTATTAAAACCTTCCAGCAATTCAGGAACGATGTCGTTTATGTTTAAGACAAATGACGTTGTTTCTTTAATCCTAAGTCATTTAATGAAACGACGTCATTGCGACGAAGGACGACAAGGTATCGATAGCAACTTTACCAATAGATTACGGACTGAAATTTTGTCGGTAAACTCATTTTCTTAGAATTTCTGCGACGGATATTGCTATCATTGGTAGGGTAAAATTTCCAAGAAAGTTTTCTGATGGTTTGTGAATATTTCGTCGGTAATTGGATGATTTCTTAAATGAATTATGGACAGCAACTTTAATTGTCCGTAAATTCTGTCGCCAATTTTGGCACGACGCTTTCCCATCATTTTTAGCGATGGAGACTACAACAGTCGCTAAATGAAAATTTTCCCATTGTCTTTAGCAACGAATTTCCCTTTTTCGTTGCTAATTGGAAACCGTATATTATCCATTGGTAATTTTTTATCGGGATACCCTACTTTTCTTGTAGTGATAGTATTAAATAACACTAGAATGATATTAAAGATAAACTTAACTTAGTGTTGTAAATGACTAAATATTGGAGATGATAGAAATGGATATCATCCCATTAGGGAAAATGAGCCATTATAAAAAAGAAAAAATAAACAAGTTAAACTCACACGCTATAAGACTTTTTAAAATCGTGGGAAGAAAAAGCAATTGAACATTTGAATGCTTTCCATTCATACAAATCCAGTGGTGAAAGCTACAATTCTTGACATGAAATATGGGCATAGGATATTATAACATAGCAACAGTGCAAAACTTGATTTGATATACTCTTATGTTTGCAAGCTTATCTCCCTTCTGGACCATGGCCATAATCTGCATTTCAATAACGAAATGAGCAAGCAGTATAGTAGTGTCTAGCTTTACGGCCATAAATCTAAGTATGAACAACCATGTGATATTACTAAGAAATTTACACCATCAATTGATCATTGTCTGGATTCTAGAGTCCAATTAAACTAATATCCCCATGCGCCCACATATCTATTATTAGAGTTGCATAAATATTTACCTCCATGTATGTATTTGGGTGTGGTGCAACAAAAGATTCTGCAGCTGTAGGTGGGGAGGAAGATCTCATTGTCAATTAAAATTCAAAGAACTTTAACACCAACTACAAAGGAAGTAAACAAGAACCAAAATCACACATGATAGAAGAAAACTTGAGTGCAAGTCAAAATTTGTCTTTCCGTTCCCATAAATTTGCTAGAAGGTAAAAGAATATTTGTTGGATATTTGAGAACTTCCCAAAGATCTATTGCTTACATCTAAAAAAAAAATCATATGTCAGCAATTTATGTCCAGATTACCTTAGTATTTGCTATTGAGGTTCTATGATCATCTTCATTGGCATGAAAGGCTCCTCGATGGTTTTCACCAAGTCCTGAGACAAAATAAGAACATAATGTGTTTTCTTCGATTAGAGGCCTAAGAAATATGGATAATAATAAGCTAAATAGAAAGACTCGCACAAATATAGGGAAGAGATAGGAAGCAGATAAATTCCAAAACAAAAACTTGCTCAAGTTGATTGGAAGAGATGGGAAGGCTAAATAAGCATTACAAAAGCTACTTGGCTAAAGAGGTAAGCCAAACAACCACAATGATAGCAAAAACAAAAAAAAAATATTTAACTCTTGCAGATAAATGTTGAAGAAAAGATAAGAGCGAGAGAGACAAGAGCGAGGGAGACAAGAATGTGAAGACTCTGCAGGGATATTCCAGTCCTCAACGCATCATGTTTGTTTCATTATGCAAAAAATAGATATATAAAGATAAGGGGAAAATGTCTTTAGTTATTCCCCAGGTTTTAGGAATAATTAAACTAGGAATAGCTATTCTAACTCTTTTTTCCTAACCAAACAAAGGAATAAGTAATTGTCAAGAATACACCAGGAATAGAATACTCATTTCATTGAACCAAATTGGTCATTGGTTTGTTTTCTCTCTTGTTTTTAGGATGGAAATGCATTGTTGTTTTCAATCAAACCATAAATATTTTCTCGTAACTAGCAGCCGTTTTAAAGAACGAAATTCGTAGAATACAATGTTTCTTTAAAGGTACGTTTCTCCATTTTGTTTCACAATCTTAAAAAATGGTTGGATATAGTTCTTGCAAATTAAAGATGTATTTCACGCTTGAGTCTTCTTTATTAAGTCTTCTTTACGATTTTGTCCAATATTCTAAAATTAAATCGATAAGTTAAGAGTTTTAAGATATAAAAGGAATCAATTTATAGTAGATATTTATAAAATTGGTATACGGTAAAAATTGAATAAGATTTAAGAATTTGAAATAGGATTAAAAACTAGATTATCCTTGTTCATAAAGAAAGTTGAAGTTTAATTGAAAAAAGAGTTTGTTAAATAAAAACCAATTAGTTTATTATGATTTATAAAAATCAGTTAATTTATAAAATCTAACTAATTTATTAATAAACTGATCGATTTTTAATAACAAAGGTTATTAAAGTAAATCGAACAAAAAATTTGATAAATTCAAAATTTTTACAATTGAAGTAGTTGAACGGGTTAAATTTTTTAATCATTAGTTTTACTTGTTTAATTAATCTTTGAACATGCACTCAACTTTTTATTTGATCCGAAATTAAGCCTTATAGGATTAGACCTTTTGTCATTGTATCAAAAATATACTTTATGTTAGTCATCTTTTATTAAGAATAATTTTCTTCTGATGTACAAAAAATATAATTTATGATCAACATGAAATTTGTTTCCTTTCTACTCTTAGTGTCAAAAGCCTAAAGAATGTGTAACACTTGAAATATATAAAAATTTCAGAACAGAGAAAGAACAAAGATAATCGAATGAAATGGTGCATGTATTAAACAAACGAGAGCTTTCAAGGTGGAAATGCCACTCGATCGAAGAGACAACAAGAAGTGAATAATGAAAATACGATTCATGATCATCCCCCTTTCTCACCAACGGCTTATCTTAGAGGGAGGGGTCGCCACATATGTGTCCCCCATCTTAGACCACATCTCACCCTTAAACTAACTAGCCTCCAATATTGACAGTGTTCCATTTCCCACTACTTAAGCAATTCGACACTATTTACATTTTATTCAATACATCACCCCTTCCTTCAAAGGCTTCCCTATCCCCAAGGAAGTTGATGTGCTAAGATGTAGGATCCTGTGGGGCCTTGTCAAACAAGAAGTCAAAACACTATAGAACAAATTGCTCACAAGGTACTTGTGTGGCACTTTCTACCGAAGTATGAGCCTAGTGAGCTAGGAGTGATGGGAGCTATACACACTAAAGTAGTAGAATAAAATCTCTCCCGCTTTTTGTAAACTTGTGAGAAAATTACCAAGCAGAAAACCACAAAAATTTCAATAAAATCAAAAAAAGGCACACCAAATATTTACGTAAAAAACCTTCACAAATATAGAAAGTAAAAAATACAAGACCATAATCCAAAATATCTCTGCTATTTAAAATAATAAGTACAGCACAATTTCTCTAGATAAAGCTAGAGATAATACACCGCGATATTCAAGAGATTACACTCTTGGAAATACAAAGAGAGTGAAAAATATCTCACAAATAGAAGAACACTAATGCCAAATTATCAGGCACAAACTTCAAATTTGAGAGAAATCTACTTGCCATACCAACTGCACGAGTGCATATCATGACATACATCAAACTTGCTATTACTGAGAAGTAAAAAATATTCTGGATATCTCTCATCTCTATTTCTATAGAAGGACTGAGTTTACGGCTTAACTTAAAGTGAGTTGCAAAACGGGAACTAACCACTTTAGCATTTTTCATGTTGAATCTTTGAAGCACCTTCTGAATGTACTTCTCTTGAGACAAATATAACCCCTTGCACTTTTTTCTTGAGTAATCCTTATACCAAGGATCTACTTTGCTGGCCTTAATTCTTTCATAGCAAAAGACTTGGTCAACTGCTTCTTCAACTTGTCAATTCTGATAATATTTTTGCCAATAATCAACAGATCATTAACATAGAGCAGTAAAATAATGAAATTATTTTATATAAAAATACAATAGTCCGAAATCATTTTCTTATAACCTTGCTTTTCTATAATGTATCATCAACATAAAGTAGTAAAATAATAAAATCATCTTCAAAGAATTTTTGTATAAAAACACAATAGTTAGAAGTCTTTTTTTGATAACCTTGCTTCCTTATAACTAATTCAAACTTTTTGTATAATTATCTCGGTGCTTATTTTAAGGCTAAAAACCTGAAATTGTACAATGAAGTCTATGGAAAGTGACTGCCAAGTCCCATTTGGAATTGGAAAATCCGGGTACTAAAGACAAATTGCGTTTACAACACATGTATCACATTCTCAGGTAAAATTGTTAACAACAGTTTGCATCCTTTTCCAATAGAAGATGGCTTTTAACTTGTGATAGGTACTAGAAAGACAAAAATGGCCACCCCGTGGGGAAGACTGAAAAGACACTAGAATTTCCTTCCTCAGGTACCCACGACCAATTTCCCTCTTCTCTTCAACAAGTTATACTACCATAGATACTTGCCCTTGGTCGATGGTCATAGGTTTTTACTGCGGTTGAGCGATTTTTTTTTTTTTTTGCAGATTTGCATCAGTCTTCCAACTAGCTTTTGCCTTGTCTCAGAACCCGGTGTCAACTGTTGAGATTGACATGATGGCAGCCACTTCTTCCCTCCAAGAAAATGCATCCGCAGCAGAGTCATCCTTTCCCGTTCTTATACTGTATCTTATAGTCATAACCCATCAATTTTCCAAACAATTTATGATGCATTAGGGTGGAAAGATTCTACTCCAGTAAGTGCTTAAACTTGTTGATCAGTCCTTATGATGACATGTCTCCCAATGAGATACTGGCTCCATTTTTTGACTGCATATACAATACCATATATTTCTCTCTAACAAGTAGAAAGAGAATTAAATGAAACACCCATGGCTTTACTGAGATAAGCAATTAGCCTTGAAGAAAGTCATCACTTCAGCACCTGTTTTGCAACTTACCAACTTTAGCAAACTCTTCGTCGTAGAAGTAGATGCTTCTAAGGAGGGAATTGGAGTAGTGTTGATGCAATGGGCCTGCCATTTTTCCCTTTAGGCAGATAACAATTCTTAAGTCAAATACAACTCTCACTGATAATTATATCATCTCACCAAACTCAGATGGAATTATTCCATTTGGGTAGTTAACAATAATAAGTTAAGATACTTTCTCAAAAAAAAAAAGTTAATAGATAAAATAATTTAGAAGGTGATTGAAAGGATTGAGTTCGCCTAAATTATAAAAAACATCTAAAAAAAGATATAGAATAGCCTCTATTTGTTTGACCTATAAGAGTCATGCAAGAAAAAGGAAGCATACGAAAAGACATGGCAGAAGCAATCACAATCATAAAACTCATGGAAACATGAAAAAAAAAGCATAAGATTTAATTACAATAAAGTTTCAAAAGTAATTAAAAACTCTCGTTGGATCAGTTATTGATTAATTTCATAAGTTATCCACTTGAAATAATATGATTTAATGAATAGCAAGTTCCAAAATCGATTAACAACCCACTTTGGTATAGTTGTCAACCAAAGCTCATGATTTAATCATAAGAACCAATCAAAATTCTAAAGTTTCACGCCAACAGAACATAGGGATTTCTTTTGAAAACTAGAAATTCTTCAATCTAGATTTCCTAAACCAAAAAAGTAACCTATTCAAATATATGAACTATAGCACCTATTGAAACATGGATCTAATGTCACATATATAAATTATAAAGCAATGGAAGCCAAGTGTAAGATCATTCAATTGTACTATATACACCTTTAACAAACCACGCATGAATAGTAATGATACGAGGAGGAATGCCGGGATTAGAAGACATGAACGTTTTTCTTGAACCTTATAATCACCTTTATGCAATATTTGTATGAACAAAGAAAAGGCTATACTCTTTTATTGCCTTTCTTATTAGTTTAAGTCACAGTATAGACTATATAAGTCCAACCCTTTATGAGTAATTGATACATAAGGCTATGAGATGGCAAAAGAGAGATAAGATAGTCATAAATTTGAGCCCTATTGTCAAGGTGTCCTAATAGCCCCACACAATAATCATATCAAAGCCAATAAGCATATTGAAAAGACCAAGGTTATAAAAGGACAAATATAATCCAAGGTCCTTTAGGTCGTTATTTCCCCTATTTCTGAAACAAGAGACTAATTAATTGTAGCCTGTGTTGAAAAATTCTTATAATATTATCTCTCTCGACTTAGAAGGGCATTCTGTTTTCTTTAGAAAATTCACGTCAAGCTTTTAGACAACTACAAGCAAATTACCACCATAGATTCGTCTAAGTTCGTATATGTCATATGAAATTTGGATTTACTAATTTGTTTGTTTTTATTTTTAAATTAAAAAAAGTTGTTTGGTGGAGTTTCTGGTTCCTTTTCTTTGGTCTTAGTTTCTTCTTAATTTAATAATTTAAAAAATTATAAACAATGATTTTCATTTTCTAATCTTGTTTTTTATAATATGCTTTTAA